>SPJY01006728.1:1837250-1867004 GCA_005191435.1 Raddia distichophylla
GGTATAAAAGCTAAGGAAGGGGCATGGAAGTTTATCCACGATTTTAGGGTGACAGATACTCTGGTACAGCACATTAAACTTGGGATTTCAGGATGGATGCCACCAATCATAATTCTAGAATGTGAGAATCTAGCAGTAACTCTTTACAACACATAGTACTATTGAACCTGACTGTATGAGAAGTAAGATGGACATCACAATAACATACCTCATAGTTCTTCTTGGTTAGCCTCTCAAGGAATGGAGATTTCTCTAACTGTTCCTTGCTGCTTCCTGTAATGTAAAAGATGTCCTTTTGGCCTGACTTCATCCTCGAAATGTACTCATCAAGAGAGGCAAGTTTGCCTTCCGACTTGGTGCTGAAACAGATACAATATCAGTTTCCCATTCCTCAGTTCATAGCAAAATAGTAACTAGTGGACAAGCAAACCTTTCAAATCTCAGGAGCTTCGCAAGACGATTCCTGTTAGTTGCATCTTCAATGATCCCCAGCTTAATTGATTTGCCAAACTCATTCCAGAACTTGGCATACTGGCCCTTCTTCTCCTCCATTGCACTTTTCTCTTCATCTGCTTATATAGAAAATAATTTATGAGGGCTATAATTATAAATTCAGAGAGTGTGGATTGAAATCAACAGCAAACAAACTTACCTGTCTTTTCTTTGTTGCTGTATTCGTCATGATCTTCCTCAGCAATTTTCCTAATCATGTCAAGAGCTTTACGGATTAGTTTCTTCTTAATGGTCTTCAGACTGCTATGTTGTTGAAGCATCTCTCGAGATACATTGAGAGGCAGTGTGTCTGAGTCAACAATACCCTACAACACAATATCAAGATAAAACTTTTTAAGTTTAGACGGCACAAGAAAATGATTAGTATATAGTATGCCATTCATCAAAGGGTAGTCCAGTACCATCAAAAAGCTGAGATATTTTGGTAGAAGCTCATCAAATTCATCAGAGATGAAAACTCTCCGAACATACAATTTGAGGTTTGACTTGTTAGAGTTGTAGTAGCTCTCATAGAGATCATGTGGAGCCTTAGGAGGAACATAGAGCAAAGCTTTGAACTCAACATCTCCCTCAGCAGTGAAGTGGCTCCAAGCCATAGGCTTGTCATCACCGAAATCCTACCAAAAAGAGCAAAAATTTAAGCAAGGTTTCTTCATTTCTTCTACAAGACACACATAAAGCTCTTTGAACAAAACTTCTTTAACTTTATTGATATTATGTACCTTAGCTAGCGAGTGGTAAAACTTTGCGTATTCTTCTTCAGTAACCTCCTTGGGGCTACGGAGCCATATAGCCTTCACATCGTTTAGAAGCTCCCATTGGGAAGTAGTTTCTTTTATTGTCTTTGTCTTGGGCTTTTTCTCTTCAGTGTCTTCTGTTTCTTCGTCCTCTGAAGTCTCTGTGGCTGTAAAGAAATAAATGATGCATTAGTGCTTGAGTGCACAAGGGTATCATCTTAGGAAAATGGGTAGCATTGATTGAAAACTTACTTGACTCCTCTTCTTCACTTGATTCTTCCTCGTCAGCTGGTACCTCAACATCAACCTCCTTGGTTGTCCACAGGTAAATGGGGAAATTAATGAATTCAGAGTACTTCTTCACCAAGTCCTGCAAAACAGGTAGACATGTCCCATGAAACTGATAAAAATAGCAGAAATATTCCATTGTATTGTGTTGCCAGTGCAATTATCAGATGGAAGCAACTATGATACCATTGATATGTTAACGAGACTTGAAGTATTTCAAATGGCTCTTGCATGATGCAAAAATAAACTGTCACAACTGATGAATGCACCCAATGCAAATGAAATATTTGTAGGTGGCAAGCATGCAATACTTAATTAAGATCATAAACTCTTCATTTCACAATCAGAAAAACACTTCATACTACTCAACTAAAAAAAAATTGTTTGGTCCAGACTATGCCACCGGACTTCAAGTTGAAATACAGATACAGTAAGGGTCTTCCCTCCTTTTTTTCCCTTAAAAAAATGAAATAAAGATGCAAGCTACAACTAAATCTTGGCACATTGCATATTTGATGTTGAAACCAACTAACTGTGATTAAAGACATGCTAGTATGGTTATACCTTTAGCTTGTCTTCTTCCAAGTACTCCTTGGCCTCATCTCGAAGATGAAGTCTTATCTCAGTTCCACGACCTAGGGGTTCATTCCAAGTGTCCTCGGAGATAGCGAATGCCCCATCAGCTTTGGACTCCCACACATATCTATCAGAGAAAAGTACACAAAAACATGAATCAAATTGAAAAAAATAAATGTAACGGGTGAGTACAAACAAAGTGCATCACAGCTCTACTTAAGACAGGGGCAACAACTTCTTACTGCTTGTCATCATTATGCTTGCTGATTACTTCAACATAGTCGGCGACCAAGTATACTGAATAGAAGCCAACACCAAATTGTCCAATAAGGTTGAGGTCACCTCCAGTCTGCATCTTTTCAACAAAAGCTGCAAAATAGCAGTTCAATTAACATTAAGAGTACATTCACTTAGTGCTGGCATTGCACTGCAAATTTCTCACATATTAGAGCAGAGAAATCAGTAAGAAAGGGCAGTACCTGAAGTCCCGGATTTCGCGATGGTTCCAAGGTTTTTAATCAGATCTTCCTTTGTCATACCAATACCCCTATCCCGAATGGATAGTATCTTCTTCTCCTTATCCAACTTAATCTGAATGTGCACACATGAGATGCCTTATAGTCAATGTCTAAATAAAGAGGGTTCTGAGCTTTGCAGTCTAGGGTACCTGGATTTCAAGCTTAGCAGTGTCACCTTCGCCCAGAACCTCCTTATCGGTGAGGGAAAGGAACCTAATCTTATCCAAAGCCTACAAACACAAAAGGTGCCAACCCTTAGCACCCACAATGCAACCTAAAAACAGGGAATCAAATTACACTACATACATCAGATGCATTGGATATGAGCTCCCTCAGGAAGATGTCCTTGTTGCTGTATAGCGAGTTAATGATGATGTCCATGAGTCTGGACACCTCAGCCTGGAATTCAAACTTCTCCGCCGAGCTCCTGAGGGTCTTCCTCGAGATTGACTCAGCCTCCCTGCACGAACCAAAAACATTTTTTTTCATACAAATACCAAAAACTTGACAATGCCAAACGGACAGCATTGATCAGAAGATGACGCGCACCTCTGGACAACCTCAGAGTCGGTGGACAATCCATGGGGAACAGCACCAAGCTTCTCCTCCACCTTGGGCAGGTCAGCTACGTCATCGCTGCTCTCCTCAGCGTTCACTTGGAGCTTTTTAGCTGCAGTACAGGACATGCCAGAACCAGATGAATAATTCGAATGAGGTGGAGATTTACGGTAGGTAAGTACATGTGCATTCGGAGCAAAGTTCTTAAATCTGGCTACGAACAGTTGGTAGAGAACTGGATCAGTAAGAATGTCCACTAGATTTACTGTAAACAAGCAGTCTATTGGTAGGAATTGATTAGCCTGCATGACTAAACCCTATTAAAACCCCATGTGTAATTACAGTAGTAGTTCGCTGATAAATGTGTAGAACGCAGTAACAGGAGTGGATCCAGTAACGAAGTGAGTTAGTGATCTGCAGCTCGAAACAAACCCTACCGTTACATCAGATCGGAGTGGCCTCGCGACAAAGCTGGAACCTTTAAACGCGAGATCTAGAAGGAAAATTGGACCAAAATTACCAGCAGAGATCGCACCGAGCAGTGCTCACGTCTGCACCAACGGATCAAACCGCTTCAGGCAGATTGTTTCCAAGAAAAGAGTAGCCTTTACCACGAATTCGTCGCGCCGCGCGCCGATCGGAAGGAGCGGCACCGAAAATCACCCAAAAAAAACTTCAGATTCGAACTGAAGTTCCACTAACCCTACGGAGCGAGATCGAATCTACCAGCAGCCTCTCCAGAGCGAACGGATCACAGAACTACCGCTCGAGTTCGCGGAACCCCCGCGAAAAAAAAAATCATAAAAAAATGGCGAAACAAATCACGAGATGAGGTTGGGCGGGAGGGGCATGCCTGGATCGGGGAGCGTGGTGAGGAGGAAGACGAGGAGGAGGAGTGCGGACGAGAGCGCACACTTGCGCATCGTGCTCCCGCTTCACTCCGCAACAATGGTGGGGTGAGGTGAGGTGCGCTCGGAGACGAAGAAGCAGAGGCCAATATAAATGGCTCCCACCCGGAGACCCGAGAGCCCGGTCCACGAGGGCGCGATCGCGCCACGTGGACGATCGGACGGCGCCGGTTGGAGGCGGTCCACGTGGCGAGATGTTACTGGGCGGCGCGGGCGAACCTGACGTGGAGCGCGCGCGAGGGGCCGCCTCGGCCGTCCGATGGGGTTTGGAGGGTTCTGATTACGTGCTTGCATGGCGCGTCGGGCACGTGGAGGAGGATGATTGGCTGGCGGTGGGGGCGTCGACGTTGATGCTGCTAGAATGTTCGGAGCGGGCGTGCTTAGTGGATACTAATTAGTTCAGGGATGGACCCACCCGTCAGTCAATAGGGGTTGCCCTGTAGCCGTACCTGGGCAGGCAGCTTGAACAAAAGACGGGTAAAAACCATGAAATCCACTCGTAAGAAAAGCAAAACCTCCTTAAAAATGGAACCCGGGTGGATTCTTTATTTCGCTCTGTCTCGCGAAGGTCTTGCCCTTTTCGGTTTTAATGAAAATTAAGGTCCTGTTCTTTTGAGCTGATCTGAACAGCTGAACGGCTGAAATGACTGAATTTTAAGAGCTTGTCGATGTAGTTTCGATATTCGGATCCATTTCGTTTAACTTGCTTTTTAAATCTTTAGGACCCACCTTCAAAACAGCGAAAAAACTGACTAAAAAAACTCAAAGCATATGTCTTTTTAAAACGTAGATAAGTCGTTAAGCCGTTAAGCTGATAAGCTAAAAAGAACTGGGCCTAAAAGATATTGTAGCCATTTTAGTTAGGTTTTAAATAGTTAATCTTAAAGCTTTAAAATAATTCTTTTTTTTTCACTCTCCAAGACATTTTTTCAAAGAGTCACAACATTTTCAAATCAAAATTTTCAACAACTTTTAGCTTAAAAGAACAAGGTTAAGCGCTTGGCGAGCAAAATAGAGCCCTATCGTTCATGCTTTCTTTTAGTGAGTCCAGAGCATGCTCAATACTAGCTATATCACACCACTATTCATCTAGTACTATTCAATTCTAACCCTACTTCCACTTATACAATTAAATTATATTTTCATAAACAGAGAAGAGAGGGTGCTGAGGTGATATAGGGAACCTTAAACTAAGATTGTCGTTTTGCAATTCAAAAAGACACGTAAATTTCAAACGGTTTGATTTGGGATTTATACTATTTCCTCTAAAATGCATTTCCAAACAAGTTATGAATCTGTATATAACTGAAAAACAGTGCCTCGGCATGGTGGCCGCAGCAAGAAAACTGCAGCTAATACAATGCTTTAAACATCAGCAAGATTGCCAACATCTGAAGTAATGAATAAATTGTGCGCATGACAATGCATGAAATTGGAGCTGCAAAACCTTGGACAGGGCACATGACAATGCATGAAATTGGAGCTGAAAAACCTTGGACAGGGCACCAATGCCTTCAAAGAATACCAGTCATTCACATACAAACTATGGTAATATATGCAGGTAACTAGACAAGCGATTCAGCTGCAGCAATGATTCAGCAGAAGCAGCCAGTAATGTCTGTAACCAGCTAGCAGAACCTTTCATGGTTGGCTGAAACAAGAATGCAGAGCTGGACGTGGAGAATGTCTTATGCCCATCCTAATAAGCAAATGAATTCATTCAAAAAAACATATGTCATCACCTCCAAATGCATCGCTCAACTACCTTTGCCGTTTACAAAAGGTGGAGTTGCTTAAAACCTGTGCTTACATAGAAGGGTAATCCACCTAATTGTTCTTTAAATGTAAATCATATCTCTGATTACTGAAATTTTCAAATGATGCAACATAATATATAGGCATATATTATTTACTGAAGAATCAAATAATTAAACATTCATATAATGATTTAATCCTGAATCACAGACATAATAGAATTAAAAATACCAACTCCTTCAAAATATTCATGCACGACACCTTTATATAAGACTCATATCCAACTTTAGGTCTACCCAAAGTTGAATATGTATCCTGCCATAAAAACATGGGTGCTGAATTTTTATGACAACTCATTATTTCTTCAAATTTGGTCTGCCTCAAAGCCCTCAACTCATTATCAGAGAGCATCTGGGACTAGAAGCACCGCTTTCCAACTCCAAGAACATAAGTACATAACTGAAAAAGGAAACTAAACAAAATAAAGGAGGATGTTGATAGTTGTGGAGCGAGCAAACATGAAGCGCCTCAGGCACCATCGAAGCATCATCGGCGACAGAATCACAGAAACGACAGTTTGACTGAACATGGCCCTACAGATAAAAGCTACCAATTTATACAGTGATCCTTGCATGCAGAAACCAATAGTATCTGGCAAGAAGAACATAAGCAGCCGCAGAAGCCCTGAAAAGGAGAAGTGCCATGTGTGTTACTTGAGTTATGAGCCAAACATGGGTATGTGATTTAGGGAGTTTCCAAAAGCAGAAAAAATAATAATGAATAAGTTGGCGACAACTGAACAGGTTATGCAAGGTAGATACCACAGTCTAAAGTGCATTCTGCATAGAATTGTAGGGAGAACATAGGCAAATAGAATAATTTACTTAGATATTAGCTCGTATTACCCCCTTTGGCTTTAGTTTCATGACTACGGAAATACAGAATACTAGAGTAGAGAGGAAGAGAATTTACATTTTGGATGAATTATGGAGCGTCAGATCACAGATGCTTGTATCACAGAAAGCTTTTCTTATAAAACACATATTATGCCACTACCAAGATATACTAAGATATGCTACCTTCATACACGAAAAGTGTATCTAGTTACAAATACTACTTGCTCTTCATTAAAATTATGAGTATGACCGCTGACCAGCCCAAAGAAAAAGATTATACCATAATCTCTAAAGGCTAGTGATGCTAATACCCCACTCCTCGTTGAAAAAATAATTCAAATAAGAAGATGACATACTGTAGATGGCATACTGTAGCTGTTGTAATGTTTATTTGACCGTACTAGTGCTGTGATAGCAAGAATTTCTAGCAAGTTGAAAATACGGTTACATGAAACAAGAAAGCGATTTAACCACTGGTACAGAATTTATAAACACAAAGTATTGCAGATTACTGTAAGAAGCACCTAGGCCCTGGTGTTAGCAGTTTTGTATCACACGACTAACCAAAGATGACTACAATCATAAAGATACATGGAAACAGATAAATCTTTGTCCCAACTAAACTGTATACGCATAAGTTCAACTAAGCACAACTGTGAAAGTTCAAAGCAGCTACAAAGATTTCTAGAATCAATCAGGTCCATGGTGTATCGATTCATTTGAATGAGGCAGTAGACATCCAGCCGAAAACATATCACTAGACGTTAGCGCTCCAGCTGTGGGAGGGTAGCATAAGGGAAAAAATATCATCTTTAGCCAAAACAAATGCCAAGTTGCTGTATAAAATTATATATGAAACTGCAGTAAATCAGATGCACTGCATAATAATGGTACAACAGCACAAAAGATGAGGTATGCTCTTATGAGAAGACTATAGACAACACAAGCATCTGCTCTAACCCATCATGTTGCTATTTGCATAGGATTTTAACATACCAACATTGAAAAAAAAATCTAAACAACATTGAAAAGAAAACTTGTCTAAAGAACAATACAAACGATACTCCCTCCGTTTTTTTATAAAGCGCCACGCATTCCAAGATTCAAACTTCGTAATCTTTGGTCAATAATTTGTCTAATAATATATAGATTTTGTGGTGCAGAAATGGTATTGTTGTATTCATATTTGAAAGTATTTTTCAATGATTATAATTTTATTGTTATGAATAATATAGGATAAGAGAAATCAAGGGTCGAGGTTATAGTTTAGGAAACCGTGTCCAGACAAACCAAGCCACATAAAAAAATGGATGAAGTATACAACTAACCTTCACTTCTTTTCAACATTTGGTAAACAGCCAGCGGGCATAGAATTGATCCCTCCACACCCTGGGATTTTTGTGGATCCAGATTTTGCACTCCCCATACATTGGATATTCGCAACATCACAGGCACCCTGCGCTAATACCTGACCGCCCATAGATTCATCATCACCCATTGTTCTCATCTGCACTCCTGGAGTGCAATACATCTGGTCATTGCACCTGAAATCACATGAATTCATAACCTGGGCACCACCAAGATAACTCCCCTGGTCAACAGTTGAAACCAAATCGATGTTCTTCACTGGTCTCTGATAAGGGAAGGCACCAATCTCCCCTTCAATTCTCCCCCTAATATCAACAAGTAGGCAGCGCAGCCTGCCTACCTCTGCCTCAAGTGCCGCGTGATTCTGAAGCTTCTTCACGAGCTGCTGGTTCAAAGCCCTCAAATGAACCACCTCCTCCTCCAGCGAGGCTGTGTGGGCTTTCTTCTTTTCCCGGTACTTCCTCACAGCTGCCCGATTACCGGACGGGCGCTTCTTGGAGACGTTGTTCTCAGGGGGTGACTCAGAAGTCTCAGCGGTATCTGACGGCGCGGAGACGACCTTGGTGTGGACATGGACGCAGGTGTGGGTGTGCGAGAGATCATGAACAGGCGGGTTGCAGGTGTGGGTGTGGGTACAGGCATGGTGCTCTGTGTCTTTAAGGATGTCATCGAAGTAGCTATCCATGGTGCAGCTGCCTGGGGGGTCCGTGCCAATGGCTGGGCACAGGAACGTGTCCGGGTTTGAGAAATCAAGGTCTCCATCATCCATAGCAGCCAAGAACACGCCTGGAAACAAGGGCATCAGATGCTTCAGTGCTAGCAGTCGCTGCAACGCGGCGAAGCAACAAATACAGAGGAATACAGTAGCATATCCTAATTCATGCACACTAAAAACCCAGTCTTAAGAACAAAACACAACGCAGAGTGCAGCCGCAGTCTTCTGAACCAAGGGACGAAGAAACCTCGCGTGCGAGGCCCCTATTTCTTGGCGATTTTGGCAGAGAAGGAAAAAAAAAGCACGAGATTTAGTGGTCGCAACTAGCCACCAAAATCCAATCTTTGGATGGAAAAGGAAATGAAGGAGAGAAACGAGTGGAGATCAGTATCAGCAGATACCTACCTGGGCACGGCGATTGCGGGGCGAGAAACCCTAGCAGCTACGCCCACGCCCAAGCTGAGTAGAATCGACGGCGAATTGAGGGGTGGCCGGCGAGAGGGTGGATGGGAGGGAGGCGCGAGGGGGTCGGGAATCCGGAGCGCTGCCACGTGAATCGCAGCGAATGGAAGCCAGAAAAGGAGAGGAGATAGGAAGCAGGGCACAACCGCAGAAGTGAGGGAGGAGGCGGCGGCGCTGCGACCAGCGAGGCAGCGACAGCGAGCGAGTGGACCGGATTGGCGACTCGTTGGTGTGGTGACTGGCGAGGAAGAAGAACACGAGCCTCCCCTCCGATCGATCCGGATCGTACGGCCGTGCAAAAAGTATGCCTTTTCATTCTTGAATTATTCTTCAAACAACGCGACGAGCAGTATTTTACGAGACAAAACATTCGGCAAATCTGCCTCAGTTTAGATCGTTCAAAGTTTTTATAATTTTTATGCTCGTGTTTGACAAAAAGAAAGTCTCACGGATAATTGTATTGTGGTCATGGATTTAAATAGCCCGCTATAGCTTCACGACCGCAAAACACTATGTGAAGTATCAAAATTCCGCTAACACAGCTATGCCCGCTAAATTGGTCGCTATTTCCGCTGTTTTTATAACTGCTATTCCACTTTTTAAAATTTTATTTGAAAATCCAACCATAAGTTAGATGTTTAGTTATGTCCTCACTCATTCTTGCATTATTGAACCTTACATGATGATTTCATTGATATAAAACTAATAAATGATCACTTCGTCAAGTTTCTCTATAATGAACTTGTAGAATAATATATCACGGTAATTTACTCTATATATTAATTATGATCTAAGCATCCATTAGATTACAAGTATTGATAAAATAACATGTATGTACCTTATTTAGTTGGATTTGACTAATAATATACAAATATTTCATATTTATATAAATTTCATATTAAAACGCTAAATAGAATAGCTTCCCTGATAGCCCGCTATAGGTTTTATAGCTTTTTTCGGGGCTCACTGTGAAACCGCGAAAAACATGATTTCAAACACATTAAATAATTTTAGAAAAATTGTGACTATTTTCCTGGTCTACCTTTTGAATTTAGCTCGGCTCGAAAACATTTCGCTCACGCATTGTACCATGCGCCCGTGCCCCGTCTTTTAGTATACCACGTTGGACACCTACCCTGTGAGTGTGAGCCTCCCTCTCCCTCATTACTCGCCAGAATGGTCTCATTGTTCTCAATGCTTCCTCTCAGAAGTGAAATTTCAATATTTTTTCTATTCTTTCGTTCATACATTTCGTACTTGAAATTGAACACTTTTTTCTTTATTTTTCCATTCATTCGGTTCAGAGTTGTGGTCTGTCTGCTTGGAGCCTCCTGATCTATCACGGGGAGCTTCTCGTGCTGCACACCCCAGTCTGACCATCTCCAACGCTTCTGACGCCTGCATATTCCACACCACACATGCTTAATTACAATCATCTCATTGCTTGCAAGTAATCCTTGCCGATATGATGGGGCACTTAGTGTTGAGATGACCAACCGGATGCTGCTGAGTGACTAGTGAGCACCATGGTGACGTCAAGCAGGTACGTGCTGCCTTCTGCAAAATTTGCTTCAAAACGTAACGCTATTTTTCCTACATCATCTTACAATGTTAACCAGCATAACCAAGATACCACCGTTTTGTTCATCATCCTTCAATGGCGCCAAGAACAACAATCAAAACACACTTATCGCTTACGCCTTCAGCATCAGAACAAATGAGCCTCCCACAGGTCAAGAACAATAACTTAGTAACTATTCCCAGCTAATCACCGATAACTAACCCGCTTTTCATAAAAGACCAGACAAACATACTCTAGTGAAAATACTTCAGGGAATGCAAATGAAGGATCTCATATTGCTTCCAGTTTTCAGAGTGTCACATCAGCAGGGAAGGGCATCGCAAACACTTCATTCTCTGTTTGCAGCACATATAATTTACAGGCAACTCCCGCATTACACCCTGTCAAGTCGTGAGAAAACAAGGACGTTTGCAGAAACAAGCAAGGTTCGGTTAGTCAGACAAGCGCAGGTGCTAACTGAAGATAAACAGAAGATCACAGAGGCTGACTTCAAACTACTTGCTCTGCTTTGCCCGAAAATCAGCAGCAGCTGCTTTAACAGTAGACTTGGCGAGCGATGTGGGTTTCAGAACGCTCTTCGGATTCAAGGCCTGTCGGATCTTGAATACAGCCCATGCGGCACCGATGGCATGGCCAGCAGCATCTAGCCCTTCATTGGTTGCAGCGGCGGCTTTCTCACCATATCTGCAGGTCAACCCCTATCTGATGAATGCATAGGGTAAAAAGGATATGTGTGTGTGGTGTACAGATAAGGATATTTGGTGCAATAACATATAGGAAGTAGAAAGCCATTGTGATACAGAGATATGGGTATCATGGTTAAAGAACACATACTTGTGAGATACCAGTCCGGTCGTTACAGTTGATGATGTAGATAGCACGTTCGTCCCAGCTACTTCTACGGCATCACAAATCTTCCCTGTTGGAAAGAGAAGGGTTTTAAGTGAAACTGTGCGGCCAAAGAGCTTTGCCCAAATAAACTTAGTTACCAGAAGAAATCTATAATTGCTTTTAGACAATGGTACGCATAAAAAGCAGTACATCCATAACAGTGAAACAAGATATACAGCAAGGGCGATGAAACAAATGACTCGGCGCTTGCGAGGACAGAAAACATGAGCACCCAGGATCATGCTATGTTACATAACTTAAAACAAATCACAGGTTCATGGCACAAGTAATTTGATGAAACTGACGTCTATACCAGTACCAAAATATTGAGCTTACAAAAAACATGATGGGCTGACCATGCCTGTCTTGAGCTGAGGATTTTCCAAAGTACTTTCGACTACTCATGAGACAATAGTTGCCGAGGAATATTTCAGAATAAGGGTATTCCACTAAATTATGTAAGGTAGGAATCGTGTTTTAATCAAGATAAAACATTCCATGAAATAATGTCAGCAATACTAAACACATGATGTACCATCCGCAATCATATATATATCCATTCCAACATTCTGTTATCGAAGAAACTGAAAGTCACATACCAAATCCATCAAGTGAAGCAAGAACAATCTCTCCAGGCAATAAACTAAAGAACTTTTTGCCGGCTTTTGAGTTAGCCAATGAGCTTGTAAAATAGCCGGTAACCTTCACAACTCCGGACAATATTCCAGTTGCCACTTTCTCAGACATTTTTGTCACCTTCTTGACCCTGCCAGCAATCACAGGCATTTTTTTGAAGCAGAAACAACTCCACAAGCAAAACACACGTAAATGCCATCAAGATAACACAAACAGCATGCAGGGATTATCTTTACTCAAGCATAAGGTTTCCTAATTGAATTGAAACATCCCTATAGGACAATGAAATACGGAGTACTCACGATGTCACACAGTCTCAGTCTCACATTGAACCTGCAAATGTAGCATTGATCTATGAAGTGCTCAAATCCTAAAACTATTCCATACTTGCATTTCCATAATGTGTACTAGAGATCATAATGGGAAAATTTGGATCAATGGATGAAAGTTGAGAAAACCACTACCTTTTGATCCGCCTCAGCATCTCGGGTCTGACCTCGGCGTTGGCATCACCGGGTTGCATCCTCTTCTTGAGCACCTCGTTCCCCCACCGGAGCCTCTCCACCGTCACATCCCCGCACCACAGTATGCCCGTCGCCAAGTGCTCGGCGCCCGTCGCTATCGCCCTCGCCATGGCGTCGCCGTATTCCTCCACATTGGGCGCCACCGCCGTCCAGTACGCCGCCGCCTCAACCTCGCCGCGCACCCTTTTCGCCAATGCCTCGCCGCCGACCACGGACTGGACCGAGAAGTTGGTGTACATTGCGAGGATGCCGTCGAGGCGCGGGTCGGGGTGGGAGAGCGTGAGGCCGTAGTGGAGCGGGTCTGGGCTGGGGTCGTCGGGGGAGGCGGGCACGGTGAGGGAGAAGGAGTAGTGGCACGGGTCGAGCTTGACGGAGGCGACGTCGCGGGCGAGCGGCCATTGGATCGGGTCGAGGAGGGCGATGGCGGCGAGGGAAGTGTCGCCGGAGCGGATGCGGAGCAGGGAGAGGTCGCCGGCGGCGAGCGGGTAGCTGCGGTGGCGGTCGATGAGGTGGAGCTGCGCGCCGGGGACGCGGAGAAGGACGTCCTCCGAGGGGGGAGGGGCATTGGCGTCGCCTTCGACCGCGGCGGTGGGGGACGACGGGCCGATGGTGGCGGGCGCGAGGTCGGCCATGGTGAGCGTCGGGTAGAGCGGCGGCGGCGAGGGGGCGGGGCTAGGGTTAGGGCTTGAGGAGTTGGAAGATGCCATGGGATCGCGTGGCCAGGAGGGTTAAGCAAGGAGGACGAGCCGTGAGGGAGTCGACGTCGGCGGTGTGGGCGGCGGCGGCGGCGAGGTAGCGATTGTGTATAGCGCGGCCGGACCGCGTACGTGGCGACGGGAGGCTGGTGGTGGTAGGGTCCACGCGGTTGAGAAGGTGGGAGTGGGACCCGGTTTTGCGGTCGGGTTTGTTAGATCTTCCCATTTAAGGACCCACCTGTCGGTGAGGACGAGAGCGTGTGTGCGTTTCTATCCCAAACAGTAGCCCATGGATACTATGCCGTATCGGCAGAGGGCCCATATGTCAGTGTCCGTAACGGCACTGTCGTATCGACAGAGAATGAGCGCATTGTCGACATGTCACGATGGCTGCCAATGGCACCAGGAATCGACGTATTGGTATTTTTATTAGTCATATTTTTTATGGAGTCATGGCAATAAAACGATGATGTTACCAAATTCACAGTAACATTCGCATGAGACAACTAAACTATGTGAAAAATTCGACTATATTAAACTGTACGAAATCACATGAAATTATTTACAACTATTTGAAATTGTTAATTCAAACACTGTTGGCTAGCATCCCACTTTTTTTAAGATAAAAATATATATGTCCCTCCAAAAGTTGTGACCAAATCTCATTTCACTTTTGAATACTAAAAATTACATTTTCGATTCATAAACGTTGCCGCCGTTTGCACTATTCCCATAAAACCATTAGCATTACCGTTAAGTGCTGATGTCATCGACCAAGTAAGAAGTGTGAAAAATAATCTTATCTAGGTTTCAAGTAAGAAACTTTTCTTTGTTTAGGTCATAATTTCTCTTTCCTCCCTCCTGGTTTGGTTCAACCAAACAATAGAATTAATTTCCCAAAATCCAGACATCCCTTCCCTACTCTCTCTTCCCTTCAACCAAATGCACCCGTCAGGTTAAACACCGCACCCTTAGATCATCCCAACAATTCCTCTATCCCACCCCTAAAACACTATTCATACACACATGAATAGTGTTTTACAGGATGGGATAGGGAGGCTATTGGGGTTGCTCTTAGGCCCTGTTTGTTTCAGCTTCTAGCCAGCTTTTAGCTTCAGAAGCCAGAAGCTCAAACAAACAGCCAGCTTTTGGAACCCCCTTCAAAGAAGCCAAAAGCCACCAAAAGCCCAATTTGTACTGTGATCTGAGCTTTTCACATAAGCTAGTTTTTCTGGCTTTTCCCAGAAGTAGCTTTTAGAGAAGCTGCAGCTCAAACAAACAGGGCCTTAAGGTTAGACACGGCAAGAAGGTGCGTCCTTTTGACTTATTTGCTTATCTATTTTTTCTACTTTTATTATTTTATAAAAGTAAACATTGTAATATTTCAAGTTCATTTTTTTATATATAATCTCAAATATGTGACATGAAGCTATAAAAAAAGGTCAAGAATCTAACTCTCAAAGTTAACTTTTTAACAAATCAACGAATAAGTTGAATCTTAGGCATACTACAACGTGCCTAAAACTGAGGCATGCATGTTATCTCTGAACCTTGGCATTATATTTCACAGTATACATAAAAGATAGGTAGCTTCTCTAAGATGAAGAGAAAAACATGTAAATTTTTAGAAAATAAGTAACAATTATCACCGTTTTCTAACTAAAACGTGGGTCTACATGCAACATATTCTTCGTTAATGTCCTCTAAACTTTGAGGCAATACCAAAGCTATTTGTTTGGAGGATAAGGTTTGAAGTGATTGGTGGGTGTCATCTATCTACTATCTATCTATCTATCTATCTACTATATATAAAGCAGAGTTAAACGGAGCCACCACGTTAATCTTTAAAATCCTAGAAATTCCCACGTTAATCGAAAAAAGTAGAAATTCTCACGTTAATCATAGAAAAAATAAAATATCTACATCGTTGAATATGGATAATATTATGTAAATCTAACGATCAATATTGAAAAGAATGAAAAGATAACTAATAAAGTTGATCTAATATATTAGAGATAAACTCTAAATCTGATCTGATATATTGGAGATATATTATGAGTTGTAGATTTAGTGGATATTAAAAAATAAATTTGATCTGATATATTGGAGATAGAATATGAGTCGTAGATTTAGTAGATATATTAAAAAAAAATATTTGGTTAGTACATCAGTAAAATTATCGGTCAAGAAACCTTCCACTTTAATAAAAAAAGAAAAATCTACATCATTAAATGCGGATAACATTGTTTAAATCTAGATGTCAACAATGAAAATCAGAAGAAGACAAAAGAGGAAAGATCTACATCGTCGAATGTGGATAATATTATGTAAATCTAGCGATCAATATTGAAAATATCAAGATCGTTAATTTCTATAATAAAGTACTAAAGCTTATCTAATATTAGAGATAAACTATAAATCTGATCTGATATATTAAAAATAGATTATTATAAGTTATAGATTATCTTAAAAAGGATTATGAGTTAGAGATAAACTTTTCTACAACTGCAAGCGCGTGCATGGACGTCCTTACAATGCCGTACAGGTCCTCCTTTGTTTATCTATCTACTAGCTACAAGAAAATTCTGGGCAAAAGGTAAAAAACCAGGCACATCAATTGAGAAATTAAAAAGTTAAGCCGGTCAGGTCATTAAAAACCAAGGCATATATATCCACGTATTATTATAACCGTTCGATGGTTGTCCACCAAATCAAATAAAAAATTTAAATAAATAATATCTATAACAAACTATTAATTAAAGCGGATCTAATTTATTTGAGATAAACTCTAAATCTGATCTGATATATTAGAGATAGATTATGAGTTGGAGATGACCCTAGAAAGATTATGAGTTAGTGATAATCTCTATATACTAACACAAATATAGCCGCACAAACGCGCGAGCCACCTTTCTCTTTTTTTAAAAAAAAAAACAAATGCTAAAGATTTTATTCCATAAGCAATCTCCCTCTCACAAAGTGACCTTGATTTGCTCTTCCAGAGCCTTAGTTGTGCGAGACGTGTTGTGTTTTTTTCTTTACACAAAGCAGTTGTTTTGTGTCATAGCTGTGCCCGGGTTCATGACAAGTGTCAACAACAAAGCAAAGAAGGCCGGGCTGATGGACTAGGCCCAGTAGATGCCCAGCCCACAAAAGACATTCCGATCATTCGTACCACTTAACTCCTTTTCTGACTTTTACACGCTGCTCTCTATCTCCATGCAAGGAATATATGCTAATTTATGTTGTGTTTGGTTGGTTGTACGAGGATGAATGGAATGAGATGATACTGAATAGGATGGAACGGTTCGGAACAAAAAGTTGTATGGGATCGTTCGACCAAAATGGCTGAATCACGCCATGCAGGATAAACAGGGAATATTCCCTAAATTTGAACCACCACGTACCATCCCATTCATCGCCATCCCACCAACCAAACACAGGTATGAAGAAACGGATCATTCCGTGCAGCCAACCAAACACCTGGATCATGTACGACACCATCCCGTACCACCTCATTCAACCAACCAAACACACCCTTAGTGACACCAATTTGCACGACACAAACAAATATACAATACATATATTATATGAATTGAGAAAAATGGCAGGAGAATAAAGAAGAAAAGTTGAGTCGAGAGGAGTGAGCTGAGATTCGATTCTGCAGCCACGCCTAGCAACCATCCACTGACGGATACATATCCAATCAGCTCAAACCCCCCAGTCCCTTCGTCTTTTCAGATTCCATTCCCCAAACCTGACAGCGAAATGGCGTCGTGGAGATATTTCAACAGCAAACTTTACTAACAATATGTATATGCACATATCCATTGAGCTATGCAAGTACGTAGCTAAGGCGTGGCATAGCATATGCAGCAGCGGCATCAGCAACTCCAAACCTGCAGCTGCCAGTTCTTCAGCATTAACCATACATTAACCTCAACCATAATACCATTCTAAATTTCTAATCGAGGAAAGGCTGGCCGGATTGGGCCTTCAGTAGGCGACGAGGAGCTCGTTGGGCTGCACGGCGGCGTCGGTGTCGGCGTCGCCGGCGCCGGGGTTGGAGAGCATGTGCACCACCTCGCGCATGGTGGGCCGCGCCGTGCTGGCCTCCTCGACGCAGGCCATCGCCACCCTGTACAGGTTCACCATCAGCGCCACCGGCTCCGGCGCCAGGCGGCGGTCCGCCACCGCCACCACCGCGGCGGCATCCGAAGTGTCCGGCAGCTCCGCCGTCACCTTGCGCACCCAGTGCACGATGTCCACGCCGTCGCCGAACCCGCCCACGGGGCGGCGACCCGTGATGAGCTCCAGCAGCACCACGCCAAAGCTGTACACGTCGCTCTTCTCGTCCACGCGAAGAGTGTACGCGTACTCTGCCATGGCAGATAGAAAATACTCCAGATTAACCAAATAATAATCTAGGACTCACACAACACCAGCGTCAATTTTTAAACTGAAGAACGAATCGAAGCCGAGTCGGGCAGAGAGCTGCATGGTCATGAAGTGAACACCATTTACGAGGAGACTGACAGGTCAGCCCGAAGCGGATCTACCATGGAGACAGAGCCAAGCCAAGAGATACTAGTGCTACAGTGCCCATAGCCCTTGCTCAGTTGAGATGGAGGTCCACACGTACTCCACAGTCCACATGGCCAGAACCCGACAGGCTTTTGTCTTGTCCCTCATTGACTTCACCACATGGCAACAAGATCTGCTTCTAGGCCCTGACAAAACCCATGCTTTGCTACCATCCAAGGACCAGGGCAAGGGCACATTAGGCTCAGTTATTTTTAGCTTACCCGCTTAACAACTTATCGACCTTTTGAAAAGATATATTCTTTTGAGTTTTTTGGGTTCGTTTTTTCGTTGGTTTGAAGATGGGTCCTAACGCTTTAAAAAGCAAGTCAAACGAAATGGATTCGAATCTCCAGACTAACTCAAGAAGCTCTCAAAATTCAATCATTTCAGCCATTCAGCTATTTAGCTGTTCAGATCAACTCAAAAGAACAGGACCTTAACCAGCGTGCCAATGCCTTACAGACCATTTTTCCGTGACCACCTTGATATATGATGATATATGAGTATTTTCAACTTCAAGCTTTATTAACATGAGCACATGTTCATTCGGCTCAGCTTTGGCGCATCTAGATCTATCTAATACGTTTAGATCATGTTTCGTACAACTTATTTGACTTATCTAACTTATATGCTTGTTTATTTATCCTTATTTAAAATATAAATAAAATTGTTTATTTTCGACCCATCTTTTTTCTATTTCAAACGCGTGTCTAAAAACTCCCTAGAACAATTCAAACAAAAGGAACCCGACCCTTCAGTCCATCTCAAAAGGCTCACAAAGTTAAGATATAAGTCAAATAAGTAAATAAGTCTAATAAGATAAATCATGGAGAATAAGAACTTAGCCTATCTTCCTTTTAGCCAATATTAAAGATGGAAGCCGATGATTGACCATAGTGTATTTTCAATCAATCTTCTTATTTAGAAGGTTATCAACATAATTATATAATATGTAGCATTATAAAAGTTATACTTATAAAATCCGTCAAACCATGTATAATGTTAGCTCTATCCTGTCTCCGAATCCTAGCATCAACACTACGACGGTAGGCTTTGAGTAAAAGAAAACAAGGAGAAATATAGGAATTATATAAGAAAAATTAGGCAATTAATAGCAAATGAATATCGGATAGGGAAGACATGATATCACTAGAGGCTGGCAACAAGCCGAGTTTGAGCAAGCCAGGTAGGATAAGAGCTTTAGAAGGAGCTCGACTCGAGATCGAGCTTGCTCATGAGGGCCCGCGAGCCTCCACTACTAGAAATCTAGTTTTTGCCGAGTGTGAAGAACAATTACCTACAAACCTTCGATAAAAGTTAAGGTGGCCGACGGTGCATGCTTTCCCTAGTATTACAAAAAAACGGTCGGCTATTAAATGCTTAACCGAGAGGGCGCAATAATAACCGACGGTTTTTAGGAAACCCTTGGCCATTCATGGGGATGGCCAACGGTAGAACTAAAACTCTCGGCCATCTAAAAGAATAGCCGACGGTTAAAAGAAAACCCTTGGTCATTCAAGGGAATGACCGACGGTTGAAATAAAACTCTCAGTCATTCATGGTGATGGCCGACAGTTAAAATAAAACCCTCGGCCATTTGAGAGAACCCTCGGCCATTCAAGGAATGACCGAAGGTTTAAAGCAAAACACTCGACCATTGTATACAAAATGATAGGAGTTAAAAAGGAATGCATGTACAATTTTAAACAACAAGTGTGTGAGGTGAGTTGGCTAGGTGGGAGAGTTTTATTCAATAGGTCATGGGTTCGAATCCTATGCAACACACATTTATAATTAACTTGATTTAAAGGAAAAAAATGATGTCAAAGTTCAAGTATGTATAGAGAGGTTCATCCTGATAGGAAAATATTTTTTCTATTTCATCCGTTAAATTTGGTCATATTTATTCCACCACATTTCCCTAGTGTTTACCATTTCCGTCGGTGTGTTAAAGCTGCTCACTCACCCATGCATTTTCCGAGTGCTTCAAAAACTGTCGCTAAATTCATTCCCGAGGGTTTCGTCGGTAATTGCACGAATTACCCACCATGGGTGGCCGAGGGGAAGTTACCGACGGTATACGCTCAGCCATATACATATCCTACGGTATTTTCTAATGGCCGACAGTATTTGCACACTCGGGAAAAGTTAGAATTCTAGTAGTGCTCATTCCCTACTATTTTGACGGCCCCACTCGCCACAAACAGCATCGCGTCGATTGCTAGGTTTGCTGCTCCGCTCCCTTTTCCCACATTCTCTACAATGTTCGTCGAGCAAACCTGCTCCTCTCCGACGATGGTTCATGGTTCAATTCGGTTTGTTTAAGACCTTTACAAAATAATTTAAAAATATATTTAAGATTTTTGAGGAAAAAAAGACGTGAAGCCTCAATTTTTTAAAAAATATTACAATATATGATTGTAAAAAAATAACAAATTTTGATGCAACGAATAAAATAAAATCAAACGACGAACGAAAGAGGACATAAAAAAAAAATCGTGCATTCAGCTAGTTGGATTAATGCACCGTATGGTGCATGCATGTTTTGAGAATTGAGAGTATTCACCGGCACCACCACCTTTGTTAAATGCATTATCCATCGTTTGATCGCCGGCCGCTACTGTTTCTTGGTTTCTGGAGAAAAAACTGCCTCTGCTCCTAGAGAAGTACCCGTTTGATGCGATTGCAAAGGCAACCTTTGTCCTGTCTCTCCGGTTGACCGTGCGCAGGGGAACACAAGCTAAGCTACAATCCAGAGCAACAGTGCAGCACAAGTTGCAGGGGCTTGTTTGTAGCAGGGCGGTGAGTGCAGGGTGCAGTGACATGTCCAAGTAGAACAGCTGCACCCTGCACCCTGCAGTGGCCATCAAATTTCCCTTCCCATTTCCAAACATTGACCTCGTGAGATGAGATTGGTAATTTCGTGTATTGTTGATTGTTCGTGGTTTGGTTTAGTTGGTTGTGTTTATTAGCTGAGCCAAAAATTTGTTTTTTTTAAAAAAAATTAAATTATTCAGTGTAATCGTGATGGTGAATTGGTGATGCATCTGGATGGATGTATGGTGACGTACCGGGTGCGATGTAGCCGTAGGAGCCGGCGATGGCGGACATGCACTCGGAGGCGGCGGCGGCGGCGCCGAGGAACTTGGCGAGGCCGAAGTCGGCGACGTGGGCCTGGAAGGCGGCGTCGAGGAGGATGTTGTTGGACTTGACGTCGCGGTGGAGGATGCGTGGCGCGCAGTCGTGGTGGAGGTAGCAGAGGCCCCGCGCCGCCTCCGCCGCCACCCTCGCCCTCGCCGGCCACCCGAGGTGCCCGCCCTTGCCGCCGTGCAGCGCCTCCCCCAGCGACCCGTTGGCCATGTACTCGTACACCAGCAGGTTCGTCTCCCGCCTCGACACACACCCCAGCAGCCGCACGATGTTCCGGTGCCGGATCCGCCCCAGCGTCGCCACCTCCGCCGAGAACCCCCGGTCGTGCTCGCCGCCGCCGCGCCCCACCAGCCGCTTGATCGCCACCTCCGTCCCCACGCGCGTCACGCCGTGGTACACCGTCCCGGCGCCGCCCTTCCCGATGATGTTGTCCTCCTTCAGCCACTCCACCACGTCCTCCGCCGAGAACTCCACCTTCTGGAACGCCGTCATCTTCCACGCCCCCGACCGCCGCCGCGCCGCCTCCCGCCACCCCTTCCTCCCGCCCAACAAGATGCCCACCACTAGCGCCGCCGCCAGCGCGCCCATCGCCAGCAGCGCCAGCGTCCTCTTCGACTCCCACCGCCGCAGGGGCGCCGGCGGCGGCGAGGGCGAGCAGGCGGCGGCGACGGGCCCGCCGCACAGCCCGGGGTTGCCGGCGAAGGAGCTCTCGTTGAACACCAGGAACTGGCCCTGCATCGGCACCGGCCCGGAGAGGCCGTTGTAGGAGACGTCCAGCGTGGTGAGGCTCGTCATGTTCGACATCGCCGGCGGCAGCTCGCCGGAGAGCCGGTTCCTCGACACGTTCAGCGTGCACAGGATCTTCAGCGACGTGATGCTCTCCGGTATCCAGCCGGTCAGGAGGTTCCGGCTGAGGTCGGCGGCGGCGAGGGAAGCGCAGCGCATCAGCTCCCGCGGGATCGCGCCGGTGAGCGAGTTGCCGCTGACGTTCAGCCTGGAAAGGTTCGCCAGCCTGCCGATCTCCGGCGGGAGCTCGCCGGAGAAGTTGTTCGACTCCAGTGACAGCGTCTGCAGCGCCGGGAGGTTGCCGATGGCCGGAGGGATCCTCCCGCCGATGCCGTTGTTCCCGAGCAGCAGCATGCCGATCCTGCCGCCGCCGATCACGCCGGGGAGCTCGCCGGTGAGCAGGTTGTCTGAGAGCTCCACCATGTTGGCGGCCGGGAGGTCGAAGAGCCCCGCCGGCACGGCGCCGCTCAGGAAGTTCTTGCCGAGGCGGACGCGTTCCAGCGTCTTGCAGGCGCCGAGCACCGCCGGGATGGGGCCGAAGAGGCCGTTCTCCATGAGCACCAGCGTCTTGAGCTTCCCGCCGGCGCAGAGGCCGGACGGCACCTCGCCGGTGAGGTGGTTGGTGGCCACGTCCAGCGTGCTGAGCCGGCCGTTCTTTCCCAGCCCCGGCGGGAGGCTGCCGGTGAGGTTGTTCTCCCAGAGCTGGAGCACCTCCAGCTTGGGGAGGTCGGCGATGAACTCCGGTATGTCGCCGGTGAGGTGGTTCCGGAAGAGGTTGAGCAGCGTGAGGTTGGTGAGGCTGGCCAGGGTGGGCGGTATCTCGCCGGTTAGCTCGTTGATGGAGAGGTCGAAAGAGGCGAGGCTCTTGAGGTCGCCGAGCTCCGGCGGAATCTCGCCGGAGAGGCGGTTGCACTGGAGGAAGAGGGTGTCGAGGCGCGCGAGGCGGCCGAGCTCCGGCGGGATGGGGCCGGTGAGGTTGCAGCTGCTCATGTCGAGGCGGATGAGCACGCGGAGGTCGCCGAACTCCGGCGGGACGCCCCCCTCGTACTGGTTGTAGTAGCCGATGAACATGTACTGGAGGCGGGCGAGGCGTGCGAGGGAGAAGGGCACGCGGCCGGAGAGGCCATTGCCGTTGAGGCCGAGGTACTCGAGGGCCGCAAGGTCGCCGTAGGTGTCCGGGATGGCGCCGGAGAAGTAGTTGCCGCCGAGGTCGAGGTAACGGAGGCGCGCGTGGGCGGCGCCGAAGGGCGGGAGCGCGCCGGAGAGGTTGTTGTTGTAGGCGTCGACGAGCTCGAGCGAGGGGAAGTAGGGGGCGGCGCCGTCGCCGGCGGGGAAGGCGCCGGTGAGGTTGTTGGTGGAGAGGTTGAGGAAGCGGAGCGAGGGGAGGGAGGGGAGGGAGGCGGGGACGCCGCCGGTGAGGGAGCAGGCGGCGATGGTGAGGTTGGCGAGCGCGTCGAGCAGTGCGACCTCGGGGGGCAGCGCGCCGCCGTGCAGCATGACGCCGGTGATGACGATGGAGACGACGCGGGCGGCGGCGTCGCAGGAGACGCCGGAGAAGGCGCAGTGGGCCGGGGAGGCGGCGGCGGGGTCCCAGTCGGCGAGCGCGGGGGAGCCGGCGGGGAGGAGCGCGGCCTTGAGCCTGGCGAGCGCGTAGATGTCGCGGTCCGGCGAGGCGGAGGAGCAGGAGGAGAGCAGGAGGAGGAGGAGCATTGGCATTGCCATGGCGATGGCGGTGGCGGTGGAGGGGGTTGGCGGGGGAATAAAAGGAGCGGTGGAGGTGGAGGTGGTGGTGGGAGGGAATGAGAATGAGAATGAGAATATGCAGGGCAATGGCAATGGTTGGCCGGACGCCCGGACCCGGAGGCCGGAGGAGGTGTCAGGAGGAGGAGGACGACGGCCGTCGGCCTACGAGCTCTGGGCTCTGGATGGGACGGGAGATAGCGAGCAAGACGCAGACGGCGACGAGACGCACTCCCCGCTCTCCAGTCTGGCACTCTGGCCACTCCAGTGGTACGCAAGCTAGGAGCTCTCCTACTACGTGCATGCCATGAGCCCATGGATATATCAGGGTTTTTTTATTCGAATTCCTAGCAAAATTTCCTTTTTTTCAAGCAAAGCTCATCGTCAATTTGTCATCTCTAGGATTTACAGCGTGTTCAAGAATAGCTTATGTTTATTTGGCTAAAAAAAAATTAGTTTAGTTTTTTCTATCATGAACAACGTCGATCAACTTTGAGATCGAAACAGAATGAATGACCTCTTGAAGTCTGCATTAAAAATTATATCACTTCAGTTCAGTCAGGTTATTCATTTAGTTTCAGCCACTCCTAACATGCTCCAATAAGTTTTGAATTTTCATAGAAATTTATCGATTTTTTCAAAAGATTTTTTCGAAGGATTTGACCCAACTATAGGTGCATGTATACAAACATATAGTGTAATCAACTAAAGTGAACCGTCACCGCTTGTGAGAGTTGGATCTACAGCGTTGATCGAGCATGATTGAGGGAAGATGTCGTGTCGATCGAGCACATAGGAGAGGAGACACCGGTGGTTGAGATTGAGCAAAGAGACGAGGAGATGTCGTTAGGCGAGCAAGAAACAGGGGATGCAACCGTCGACCGCATGGAGGACATGCCGACACCAAGTTCGAGGGGGTAGCAGATATGTATTCTAGGGTTGGCGCTGACTTAGATCTCAGGATTAGGGAGTTAGGGATTCGACAGTCCCACCAATCGGCTCATGGTTTGAGATTCGAGTAGAGGATATGTCTATGTGATTCATGATTTTTTTTTTCTGTTCTTACATGAAATAACTCCCTCATATAAAATTTATCACCTTTGCTAGTTATCAGGCGACTGAGACTTATTTATCTCTCAGTCAAATTTCTCACATACGTGGATATTCGTTGGATCTTTTATGTGTTATATGAAGGTGTTTGATCAACGGCTCAAAAAATCAGCTGAGAACTAAATAAGTCTCATCGCCTGATGAGAAGCCAGTCCCAAAATTTATATGAATCGAAAGGAAGATCCTGTATTATCTCTAGTGACAGTTTAAAAAACCCTAAATTTGTGTGTTGATTGAAGGAAAGATAGATTAGAGAATGAGAAGTTTATATTTAGGAAAGTTAATTCCCTTTTTTGGTTGAAGGAAATTTGAGAAAGAGAAGGGAAATTACCACTTAAACCGTGAACAGTTTCTTATCCGAAGACCCCTCTTCTTCTTTCTCATCCATGGCCAAACAAGTTGCAAGGGGGTTTTGTGGTGTGGGAGGAAAGTTGTGGTATGTGAAAACGTACTACAGTACTGTTGATGATCGATAAACGGCCAGTCCTAAGACAGGCCTTGGGCCGCTTACCGTACGGGCCCATCGCACGAGAACCCGAGAGACCGTTCTTGGCTGTACGGGCGGAAGTATTCAACCCGCCAACGATTGCCCCGGGCTTGACTGGGTCAAACCGTGCGGCCCCATGTCCCTCCCGGCCTATCCCTTAGCCCGGGAGAAGGTCCCTCGGGTGATCCGCTCACCCGTGGGCAGGTGACGACAACTGCCGTGTCCCACCACACTTTGTCCGACCTTGAGTACTTGAGTCAATTATTTTTTTGCCCTTCTTTAAATATTTAAGCATATTTTAGCAATCAAATGAAATGGAAAGACTAATATGACCTCCCTCCCTTCATAATGACTAGAAAATGGACTAAAAAACCACTTTTACGATGAAACTTTCAAACATAGGTCAAATTTAGGTCAACTTATTTTATTAGACCGGTAGATTATTCAAGCTTTGGACTATCCACATGTTTTTAAACTCATTTAGGCCCATGATTAATTCAACGTGTAGATATTCGGTCATCCTTGTCATCGAGAGAAAATCATTTTACATGTCACATATCAATTTAATATGCTTCCATGCTTCTTATAAAAATATTACGCCAACTAATATTTAATTCCTTATTCGTTTGAAAAACATAAACGCTTTAGTTTTCCAAGTCAAAATGTGGCTATAAAAGTCTAGAAACAAGTTAAATGAAGTAGGTCATTTGGTAAAATGGTAAATGTTTGCCTTTCAAAAAATAAATGGGCAAATAAGTAAAAAAAAAAACAAACATCACCTTGGTAGCGGCAGAGATCTCGGTGGTCTTTCTCGGTAAATTGTAGTGGAGTACTCAATAGTTTTTCCGTGAGCCTTAATAATAGCATCGGGACGAGCGGAGTTTCTCTTCATCTCATTTAATTGCTAAAATATAGTTAAAAATAGTGGCAATAGAGCAATTGGCTCAAGTACCATAGGGTATTATTAGGGCAAATAAGCAATTTTCTGCTTAGCATACACCAACAAAAAAGAAGAAGAAGAAGAACTCATATTCTAATTTGCATGGCGCACAGGCACACCGCACACATACAAGTAGGTTCATGGAAAAAGCCCCATTGATGATAGGGAGCGGAAAGGCTTGCTTCCTCTGGAGCCAGAGGCTAGAGTAGTAGCACTGTACATGTGTGCATCCCCAACTGAAGACTGAAGTGGTGTTTTGTCTTGGGGTAAAGGCACAGCGGCTACTCGATGAATGCCATTGACCACGCAGGCAGCAGGCAGCAGGCAGCAGGCAGCAGGCAGCAGCATGCCATGGAGATGGCGTAGCCTGCAGAGCAGAGCACACAGAGCACACAGATACAGCTAGGCAGGCTCCTTCATCTTCATGGAGCCAGCAGTCCTCACTCCTCACAGTGGCAGTTTTTTTCCGCTAAAAAAAAGCAACCTTTTTTCTTTTCAAAAAAGTTTGAACCTCTACATATATCACGCACTCAGAAAGATTCATGAAGGTACCTCTACATATGCTTGTTCACCAGCCAGTTTGAACCTCTACAGGTACCACACCCTCAAAAAAATTCACTTCGTTCTATAAAATCCCTTCACATTTTATAATTTTCAGATAATAAAATCAAATCATGCCTCTATATCGTATAATGCTTATCACAAATTCAGTTCATAATAGAGTTTGAGCATCTACCAAAAAAATAAATAAATCAGTCTTATTGAAACCTATTTTTAGACCGGAGAGTTGTTCAAAAGTACAGAGCAACAATTGCATGTTTTTCGCTTGCTCTATGTCATGATTCATGAAAATAATTGTATCATCTGCATATTACAATGTGGACAAAACCATTGTCTACTAAATGTGGGACAATTCCTTCAATTTGATCCAATTGTTTGGCTCCTAAAATTAAAATAGCAAGTATATATACTATAATATTGAAAAGAATTGGGGATAAAGGGTACCCT
Organism: Raddia distichophylla; assembly: GCA_005191435.1. Taxonomy (NCBI): domain Eukaryota; kingdom Viridiplantae; phylum Streptophyta; class Magnoliopsida; order Poales; family Poaceae; genus Raddia; species Raddia distichophylla. The sequence continues at coordinate 1,864,678 of SPJY01006728.1, forward strand.
TGCCGACCTAATTCGTCATCGTCTTTGATCCCTATACTGCCTTAGGTGATGTATAATATATCCAATTGCACCACTTAGGAGAAAACACCATTCATTCGAAGAGTTTGTTGTAGGAAAAGTCATTTGACCTTGTCATATGTCTTTTCAGAATCAATTTTCAAAATAACACGTCCAACATGTTCCTTTGCTTTGCATCTCATGTAAAGTTTCTATAAATTACAACTCCTTCCATGATGTTTCGTCCGGCCATAAAAGCGGTCTGAGTGGGTCTAATAGTCTTCTCTGCCACACTCTTTAATCAATTTGAAACTATCATTCAGAAGACAAATTGATCAGTTTGTTTCGCTTCCTTTACTTTTAGAAGAAGAGTATTTATGTCATAATTAAGTCTATATAGCTGTAACTTGGCATAAAAGAACTCCGTGGGCATTGCCACCAGGCCGGTCTTAATAATTTTAAAAATATTTCTTTAAAAAATTAGCAGAAAATAGTAGATGATATGGAGTTTTTTTTTAATAGATAGTAGCTCGATATACCATTGAAGATGTCCAAATGAGACGTTTTCAGCATGTTATTATGAGGGCAGAAGAATTCACCATCCACTAGAGAGAAATTCGCGGAACTTTGGAGAGCACTAGCAAAGGCGCAAAGAATTAAAGAGAGCGGGAATCCACAGTCCACGGCACTATGAATCCTTTCACCTGGCAAATCAGCACACGAACACGGCACTATGAATTAAAGAGTAGCATGATCAACCTAAGATGACTAGCCCGACGATTCCCAAAACAAACACACAAGAAATCTATGGAAATATAATATACTCTCTCCGTTTCAAAATACAAGGCACATAAGTTTTTAATGCGATCTCCAACATAAAAACTTTGACCATTATTTTTTATCAGAATATAGCATCAGCTACTGCAAAATTGACATCTCATCAAAGTATTTTCAAATACGAATATAACTACATCTCATGCATAACACTAAATATATATGTTTTAAGCTTAATTATTAGTTAAAAGTTGATCTTTACAAATACACGCACATCTTATATTTTTAAAAACGGATGAAGCAGTATTTGATGGTAGAGATGGCCAACGGGCCAAACTGGGCCGGCCCGGTTCGGGCCCGGTTGGTTCAGATACTATGCGAGTCGGGCCAATCAGGTCAATGGGCTACGGACTCGGCCCAGGTTCGGCTCGCATAGTGAACCGAACCGAACCGGACCGGTCAGTTTTTTTAAGCTGATTTATTTTAAAAAATAAAGAAAAAATAAAGGAAACTATTATATTTCATAAATATACATCATAAATTAGATAAATATATTAAAAAATATATAAATACATATATTGAATTAAATTAATATACACAGTAGAGAACCGAACCGGACCGCCACTATGCGAACCGAACTGGGCAGCCAGACGGCCCGAGGTGCTGGCCCAGGTTCGGTTTGGTGAACAGCGCGGGCCAGCCCGGTTCAGTTCAGTTGAGCACCTCTATTTGATAGGCAGGTTGATGACATGGACTGAAAGCGAGGAGAACATTCCTCCTCCACCTCTTCCATACCCGGTCTCTTAATCTTTTGGTCCAGTATATAAAATATAACCAGATACTATATAATCCTTGAGCATCTACGTACGTGTATACATGCGTGTCAACGGTCGAGCATGCATGCAAATTAATATGCGATGCAGTTGCATGAGAAAAGCTGGTGATAGGCGCGAGAGAAGGAGAGGTAGGGAGAAGGTTTGGCATGCATGGGTGCGAGTGATGAGAGTGGAGAAGAGAATGTGGTTCTGTCGGTTCTAAAGCTGGCTGGGGCCTGGGGGACAATCCATCGTGCCAAATCATTCACAGATAAAATAAGTGACTGTCGCTCGGCTCCTCCTAGCTTAATCTCTCCTAGTTATTCGGATAAACTCATGACAAGAGGTAGCCAGATCGAGCTAAAGCAAAGGAACATGAGGGAGATTGATTTGATGCGGAAAACCCTTGTTAGTTACATGGCCGCAATTAGTTAGCATTTGTAACAAAAAATAAAAATAAGGCGAGCGCCAGGCGTCGGACGTCCGACGCCCGGCGCTCCGTGACTCCGTCCGGACCTGCCAGCGCCATCGGATCGATGGACACCGCGCTGATCCAACGCTCCCCGCAGCGACTAGCAAGCGCACGTACAGTGACTAGATAACTAGCGGTCGGTTGATCAATTTTCCAATTAAATTTTTGATTTTTGTATAAAATTAAACAGTGTTCAAAATGCGTGGAATAAATTTCATAATTCTTCTAAAATCGAGAGCAACCCATTTTAAATACTTTTTAAATTTTTT
>SPJY01006728.1:1870693-1936270 GCA_005191435.1 Raddia distichophylla
CCCCCCCCCCCCCCCCCAACACTGTGAACCCAGTGTCAGACGTAGGGCCGTGATGTGTTTTGTTCATATGGAATGTGTGGTTTATACATTTTTTTTGTTGAATCAGGCAGGAAAAGAAAAACTATATAGATAACGAAAGGGCGACACTTATGCAGTAGCTGAAACCAACAAGCAACAGATCTTGGCACTAGCTAAGTCCACACAGAAAATTCTGTCAGCATATTTTATTTCTCTGTACATACATTCTGAACAGGCTGTGCTAAAATGCTTTCAATAATTGCATTGCTAGCCCTTAATTATATACCATAACCAAAAGGTCAAAAATTGTCAAACATACAAGAGTGCTACAACCCTATCTGCAACTCTATTCAAAATGAACGAAGCTTCTCCCTCAAGGATTGCGCTATTATACATTTGCCAGAGCATGGAAGATGCCGAAAAAGCTTGAGAACATCTTCATGAGTTCATGGTATCTTGGACCCTCATTAGTTACAGATGGACCTGCAAGTAAGATTTTGGTTACACCATTATCAAAATGGATTCCTATGCATTTAATGGACAAAGCAATCTCAGTAATATAAAAGGAAATTGCATAATATTTCCCTTCTCACGAGGATAAACAAAAGTGTTTTAGTTCAAAGGAATTACTAAAGGACCCTATCCTATTTCTTATATTACCATGAATTTTGGATGTACAGTATGAAAAGAAAGAAACCCTCTCTCTTCATTGTTGATGTTGCTAATTTGGGAATCCTTTTCCACCATAAAGATACTGTATACAGTGGAACCTCTTTAGTGGTACTGTAATAACATACCCTAACGAGCATCTTCTGGACTCACCCTTTGCATTCATCACATAACTGAGCAACGCCATAACCATTTTATCCATCATTTGGTGGTGTAACTAGTCGCAGTTCATCAAGTACCACAGCAAAATCATTCGGAGGGGGACATGAGAATTCAAGAATCTTTGCTGAATGAGGATGCTTGAATCTGAAAGGGGGGAAAAATTCACTGCAAAGCAAGAAGAAATATAACAGCTGGATGCATCTGATACAATACATACCCAAGCAACGCAGCATGGAGACATGGTCTGTCTATTTTTGATATCAGATCTGGAAGATCACTATGATATATCGAAGGAGTTCTGGGTCTTAAAAGTGACAATGCCATGCTTTTGGTGCCTCCATATGTTTCATCACCAACAAGGGGGGTCCCAATATACTTTGCATGCGCTCGAATCTAAAAATCAACTGGTGAAAGATCATTAAAAAAATTAAGACAAGCTGTATTTGAATAGCATTTCCCAATGCGATGAAGTACAATGTATACAGATAATTTTCAACTGTTTATGCTTCCTACTGCTATTTGAAGCCACAAAGAGACGCAAGTATTATATGAATTATAAATATCATGGAAGTTTTTTTAGCTGCAGCTGTAATGCTTCCGTCAATAAACACGAGGATATCGTCGAATATAATCACCTGGTGAGTGCGTCCTGTCTCCAGTCTCCACTCTACTAGTGCAGCTCCACCACCAGCAAAGACCTCTCTTACTTTATACCTGTGTAATTTTTTTAAGCAACAAAAATATTTAATAAAAGATCCCAACAAACATACTAAAGTCGAAAACAAGATTTTTGTCTCTGAAAAATACTTCACAGTTTTTATTTTTTAAAAAACTTCTCGATGAAACAATTTGCAGGAAAAATAACCTAATAGTTTATATTTCTGACAAAAATCTGCATATAGATCACTTCAAGACATCAATTGCGATACTTTAAAGACTCCAGTCCCTTTTTTTAGTTTTGTGATGTGGCATTATTTATGCAAATTTCAAGACCTTCATTAGTTAGATATTTGGTGAAGACCTGGTATTAATTATATTCAAGCCAAACAGCCCTAAAAAGTAGAGAAGCAACACCATATACAGAATCGTCAAAAAAGAAAACGTATAGTGAAAAGCATGAATCACCTACTAGCAGCATGGCGTGCATATCTGTGGCCTGATCCAGGAGCAGCAATCATTCGGATCCGATTGTTAGGATCACGAGCTATAGGAACTTCAATCCTGGCAGAATTTGGATTAGGCACACCACAAGTAAGACTGATGTAAACCCTCCGTATTGTGTGCAGCTTGAATTGTTCTGCTAATTTAGCATGAGAATGCTCATCCTGTCAATAAAGGGAGGATCTCAAAGTATGTTTGAACCCTAACTTGATAGCAATAAGGAAATTTAAATTCAATATGATAACCCTCAGATATTCTATTGGGTTAAGAAGTATTCAGTACCTTAGCTACAACAAGAAGTCCACTTGTCCCCTTGTCAAGCCTATGAACAATACCGGGACGCACAAGAGCTTCACGGACCTCTGAACTTACTTCACCAGCAGGAAATTGATCAACATCAAATACATCTATTGCATCATCTGAAGAATCCTGGTAGTCGTCGTCAATTGAACTACGTGCTAAACAGGTGAAAGTTGAAATTTTGCAGTGGTGAAGTATAGCATTGACTAAGGTGCCGTTTGCATTTCCTGGCGCTGGGTGAACAACCTGAAATTTAGAATGCACAAGTATCACTATGCAAGAATAAGAATTGTTCCCATGAGTTAAAAATAGAAAAGAACTAAATAGAATTAGAAGGGGGAAATAGACTGCCTATAGGATAGTTCGACTGATCAAAATATCAGAATCAATTTGGCTACACATAAGTAGAGCAACACATATCTTTGACTACACAGGTGACCCACATAAGTAGACCACTTCCACCTCCACGAGCCTAGTTGGCCCAAAATCACCGCAATGGCATGGCCCAACTCCTCCGTCGACCGTCGTGAACCAGGCCTTCCTGATGAACCCTATTGAGCCTCTCGTCATTGGCCAGGCACTGGCTAGCCCCAACCATGTCGCCTCATCATCAAATTTATAAGACAATCATATACTTATTCTTGTGCTCCGGTATTTCTTCAGTCTTTTTACTAATCGTGTTTCCTGTTTAACTAGACAGACTCACGTAGCTCATAAGGTCGTCCATAACGTTCAACTGGGAGATAATAATATGTGAAATAAACACAAACGTTCATGCCATGCAGGCAAATAGCCTACACAGACTAATGCACACACAACCTTTGCTTTTGGGGCATTTAAAAGCAGAACAGGGTAGTAAAATCTTAAATCTCACATATCACTGCAAAAGATGGTGCATACCATATGAGCTGGTTTGTTTACAACAAGAAGGTGTTCATCCTCGTAAACAATGTCCAGTGGAATGTCCTCTGCCTCTGCTCTCAGGGGTTGTAGCTCAGACACGGTGCAACAGACTACATCCCCTCCCTTCACCATATGTGAAACCTATTATGACCATGGCAGTGGAAAATCATCAAAAAAAAAAAGGGTGGCAATCATGTGAAAAATGCTTTCGAGTGGCAAACCACCGAAGTCCAAACTTTGGAGTATTCCCTCCCCTAAGAATACCAGCAGAAAGCCAGGGGAAAATATAAACAAAGAAAGAAAGAAAGAAACAAAAAATATTAATCTATGGCGTACAACTACATGCTACAGCTACTCCATGATCTGAAACGCCTAAGGTGTGATGCGCATTATGCAAACATTCACTTTCTTCAGCATAAAAACTTCTAGTTTATGCAAGAAGCTAACGAGTGTAAATTGTTCAAGAAACTGTGCGCTTCTGTACTACCAGAAAGCTAATGTTTTTGTAGGAATTCAAATAAAGTGCGGGAGAATCGTGACACCTTGGAGACGGGGCGGCCATTGACGGCGACGAGGCCGGCGCGGATGCTGGCCTGCACGCGCGCGCGGCTCACGCCTCCGCCGCCGAGACGCGCAGAGATCCACGCGTCGAGCCGCGACCGCGCTTCCCCGGGTGGCACAGCCTCCTCCAGGCGCGTCCCGGAGTGGCCTCCCCTCCGGTTGGCTGTCGCCGCCGTCGCCGCCTCGGAATTCGCGTCGGAGGAGAGGCATCTGAGATGGCAACCCCGGAGGCTACGTTTGGTTCTTCGGTGGAGGAGCGCGGATAGGGTGGTGGCGATCGCCGGCGGCGGCGGCGCCGTGGCAGCTGCCATGATTAAGCGGACGGGGGAAGTGGAGGCTGAACTGAAGCGTGGAGGATAATGTCTGGGCTGATTGTACCTCGCAATGGGCCTGAATTCTATAGAATATATATGGGCTTTCCTTATTCTTTTTTCTATATAGAAAAAAACCTACTACTACATGATATATCTGGGAAACATAGAATCATTTGTACTCCTAATTTAAAATTATCAATAAAATCATTTGCACTGCTAAGCAAAGGTAAACCACAATTGCTGGTTAAAAGAATGTTTGGGGTGGCATAGGCTTAAATTGAAGAAATAATATGACTTTTTGAGATTTTTTTTTTGTTGTCGTGGTGCCCCCATATAGGAGTATATTAAAACTATTTGAAGTAATCCACACTTTTTCAGTTTTTTATTTTATGTTTTTCAGATTAATGTGGTGGGCCCCCAACTATTAGGAGCATGGCCCATCACCATAACCCGTTGTCGCAGTTGTACTTGGGAATTATTATGGGTTTGGGCACTGTGCATTGGCCCATGCATTCCTCGGCCTCCCAAAGGCGTTGCAATCCTTCGCATTTTAATTTACCTTGCAAAGAAAGAAGATTTCCATTGTTCAATCAGATTGGAAAAAAAAACCCAGAAATTTCCAGGGTTGAAATCGAATCGCATGTGATATTTTTAGCTGAGGAGCAGATTGCATGTGATTTTTCCTCCCATTTATTTGGGTTCACGCCGTCACGCGCGGGTGCTGGATGGCCTCACGGTCACGGCCGCTCGGGTTGGTCAACCCACACTTTCCATTTGATCCCACCAAGAAAAATAATGGAAGCAAGCATTTAGGCCTGGTTCTTTTCACCGTATAGTTGTGTTGATATCGTTGCGTTGGCGTATTATTGTAGCAAATTTTAAGGCCCTCGAAAAGAGGTTTAAAGATTATAAATAAATAAATAAATAAATAAATAATAGTTTTACGATATTTGAGAAGACTACTAAAAGACACGGAAAAATCGTTACAAATTATCACAACGTATAGGCTATATAAAAATAACAAAATTTGGTACAGTAATACGCAATGGTACGATACACTAAAAAGAACAAGGCCTTATTTATGGAGTCTTGTGTTCTCATCCTTATTTTTGTATTTATTGGATAAATATCATAAAGTACGGAGAATATTGAAGTGTTAGATATGGTATGCTATTATAGTACTAGCTAGCTAGAGATGATTCTCAATTTCTTATTGCTTTTTGTCCTTGAACAAGTGCAACAAAATACATTAATTATTGCATATAGGTGGACCATAGTGTTGCTTTAAATATTGGGCAATTTTGGTGATCTTTCAGGCATGGCAAACCAAATGCCACCTCAAATTGACTCGAATCCCGTGTAGAGTTGGGCTATGGTGCTTCGCAATACGAAGATCCTCTTGTAGTTTTGTGTTTCGTGTTAAGTTTGAAAAATCCAAAACCTGAATCATCGATCCGCATGAGCCATCTTATTTGTCTTGCCAAACTCTCATCAAACACAAAGCTTTACATTTTTTTTTGGATTTTTTACTATTTATTCCACGTTTTTCAAATCAATATTATTGGAGTCTCCACAATTATTTAGATTGTTGTAAAATATAAAATAAATGGTAAAAAATGAATTTTTTTTGGTGCATTATGAAACTTTAACGAGACTAATAAGATGGCCGATTCAGATCGGCGATATTGGTTTTGGATTTTTTAAACTTAATGCAAAGCAAAGAAGGATCTATATTTTGTGAAGCACCGTATCCCAACTTTCCTATATATATGCCATTGTCTCTATCCACGATATATGGATCTTATAGGGCACATGTCATTATCACAAATTTGGTATATAGAGAAGATTTATCTACAATTAATGGCATGTAAGAAAATTGCAAAACTAAAAGAAGAAACGGCACGACGACGGCGATCCGTAGTGGACCAAAGTTTCATACGTTGAAATACGAATAGTAAAGTGTGCCACTTATCTATGTATAGAAGCTAGTATATAGTAGCAAGTGTACGTGGTATATAGAGATATGAACCTCACATGCACGGGCTTAACTCCATCAAACCCAACTCTATGACTCAAGATTCGACGAGGTGTATCAGCTAGCAAGTCTCGGATGCAACCTCAATATGTCCTAAATTTCTCAAGAACATGATTATTGCTAGCTCGACTCAGCTCTCAATTTCATTATTTAAAGATCCGAGATTTATTGTCCACGTCCTAAAATTTAGAGCCAGAAATGATCGATAAAGGGTTGGTTTTTTTTAATCCCTTTTATCAGAGCAACAAGCTGTAGGCCCACATGCATGTACGTACGAGTACGTAGCAGCAGTGAATGCAGTCATCTGTAGAGCCAGGCTGTACGTACGTGCTGCTGCTGCTGCTGCTGCATGCTGTTTCCTCCTTGTACGTAAGCCCTCCTGCAACCATCTCCTACAGGGTATTTTTACGTCAGAAGGGCTGCTACTGCTAATGATATACACACCACATAAAATCCAAGAAACACATGAAACACCACTTAAAATATTACTACGTACTGCTATTGAAATGTAATACATAAGACGTGCTTATTATTAAACACTGCATAAAACACATAAAACAGTTGTACCGTTGCAACGGTATATTGTTAATTAATATATATTGTTGTTATGCTAGACCCCTTGCATATAGATAGAGAGATTGTATATTTAGTTGTGCATATATTGGCTAAGAAATCCTTAACCTTTTGATGGTCATGCCAACTATATGTTAGCAATGTCCAATGAGTGATACAAACCAACATACCTTATTCAACACTTCTATGGGTAGATGCTCATAGCCAAAGGGATTGTTAGAGCATCCCCAGGACGCACTCTATCAGGCGCCGGCATCACGCGCAAACCTCTCCGCGCCCTCCCGCCCGCCCGCCCGCTCCGCAGTCTGCTCCATTTGAAAATTCCGCGCGCGCACTCGCGCACTGACGCCGACGGGCTCTGAAACAGAGACCTTGTTTGTTTCAGATTAAATTAAATTAAATTAAATTAAATGAAACTTTGTTATTTCTGTATAAGCCAAATGATGTAATGTTTTGTAGTCATTATTGTGGGGTTTTAAATAGTACTTCTTAAAGTTTGTAAATATTTTTTCCATAATTTTTTGAACTCGTTAAGATAAGATGTATTTTGAGGGGATCACAAATTTGCTACAGTAAAACGCAACGCTACATTAATCTGAAACAAACAAGGCCTAGAGCCTGCTGTGCATGCTCTTAGACTATTGGACCAAGTATGTATAGTTTAGATGTTTAGACCATTATTTCTGCTGGCTATGCGTCTCCGGTACAAACTAACTCATTCATAAAATATAATTTTTTTTATATGCATGTGCTCAGACATTTGAAGTTTTGGCTAACATATATAGCTTTTTAAACATTCAAATCGAACGTATGAAAATCACATGATTAGACTGTGCCAAAAAATACTAATATAATATTACTTTTTAGAGGTTTTCACAAATAAATTTTGACAATAACGGAGGGTCAAATTTGCTCATTAATTTGCATTTTGGAGACGTCCAAGGTGTCGCCTATTTATTAATTGACATGAGCTAGACTATGAGAGGGTACCAATTAACGAGCGGTTAATTACCTCTGGACACCGCTCGCGAAGAAGATCGTTAAGCTAATTAAGTACTTCTGGTTTAATATTCGACTACCCCTAACAACTTAATTAAGTACTTAATTAATTGATGCATACGGGGCTTCATCATATTACATGGAAATCGATCGTTATCTTTGATTAATCCACGGGCATCTCTCTATTAGCTTAGCCTGCGCTGGTCACAGCCAATTAGACAATATGGATTCATGCACCATTAATTGACATCTACATCGACGATTAATATCGATCGATCACTACTGTGTTGGTTTAGTTGAAAATTCATCGATCGTGCGATGTCATTTTCGAAAATGGGCTGGCTGATAATATCAATAGGGAGGGACTACAATTAAACAGTGCTAATCAGGTAATTTTCAGCAAGCTAGCGACTTACGTACTATATATATTTAGCTAGCACATGCATGGTGCAAGCATGCTTATCCACATGAAATTGGCCGGATTCGCTTTCAGATCAACGGCATGATCAGTTTTTGCGTGGTCACACAAATTAATGAATGATGTTTTGGATATAACATGATTATTTTAAAACTGTTAATTTTTACTCGCTAGTCATTATTATGGTTTATTTATAAAATCTACTAAATTTAAAGCTCTTTTACCGACCACAAGACATTAATTACGGTCACGAATTAATGAATGTTTTTTCGATATAACATGGTTATTTTGAAAACGGTAGTTTCACCCACTGATTATTATTACAATTTATTTTTAAAACCTACTAATTTTAGTGGTAGTATATATTGATACGACCATTCACTAAAAGGACATTATGGTGTTTTATCAACAAGTTGATAAGTGATGTAAAGACCTTGAATTGAATAAAATTTCCCTTATCGAAAAAAATCAACAAGTTGATAAGTAGTTAAACATTCTATTTTGGTTGTACAACGTCATTTGCTGATGATACACAGGGAACGTCCCTCTGTACCAAGTAAAGAGAACTAGGTATACATTTTCTTTACCAATTATCATTTATGAGCGCAACCTCATTCGCTCTTAAGAAAATTGATCAACAGACCAGAAAGTTGTTAAAGAAGACAATAAAAGTTTAGTGTTCCTTGCAACTGTAAATCATCCTTTAGACATGAGTTTTGTGTCATCTACAAACCGCAAGATGAAAGCATTCCAACAACCCACTATATATACCCCCTCTAAAACACTATTCACATATATATCTATGAATGGTGTTTTAAAAAGGGGTATGGAGGAACCATTGGGGATAGGGGGGTGGCAACGGGATATTTCCTACCGGCGAGTGCCTCCCCAATCCTCACGATCCAAAAAAAATTTCCGTTCCCATCCCCGCAAAAATTCCACACAAAAGAAAAGCTACCATCATCAATTTTATCCTAAAATCATGCTAAGTGGGAAGAAAAATAGGATGAGTGGATACATATCTATAATTAAGTGATTAAAATGATATTTATAACCAAAGTTACAGAAAAAAAATGATATTTATAACCAAAGTTACAGAAACTTGATTTGCACGTTTTTTTCTAACCACAACTGCGAAGGGGATGGGTAATTTCACGAGGAACAAGAGGTAGCCCGCAAGCGGAAATGTATAGTAGCTGCGCAAAAAGCAAACGTGTCGGAGACATGAAATTAATTAAGCAGAGGGCAATCAATCAGGGTTTGAAATATGCAAGGGAAGGGACCAGCGGCCGAGCGGATCGATCAGAACAGATATTTTCAAGGCTTCAACCGAAAATCCGGCCGGCCGATTACGTACGAAAGCTGGGCATGCATGATATATTTTTTTTTTAACAAGCAGGGCAGGCGCTCTACCATTTTATTAAGAAGAAGAGAACTATACATTATACAAACACCTAACCACGGCTAGGAAAACAAAAAAGAATTACATTGGGGCAGCAAGGAGCCCCAAGCTCCATTCCCTCACCTCCTCCAAAATTCTATCAATCAGCGTCCTAGAAGGAAGATTCTTATGCTGAAAAATATGTCTATTTCTTTCCTTTCAAAGATTTCAAATAGTGTAGACTATGAGACCATTTAGGACCCTCGTGGCCGCTTTATCGACTGTCTGGAAAGAGACCGCGATCCACCAGTCGCAGAAACTTATGTTGTTTGTCCATCTAGGTGTTTGAGGGTATTGATTGAGAACCTCATTCCAAACTTCTTCAGAATACGAACAATGGAGAGTCAGATAGTTAATGGTTTTCGGACTATTTTGGCATAAAGAACAGATGGGCTGGTGTGGCCATTCTTTTCGAGTCAGAATATCAGCCGTATGAATGCGTCCATGGGAGGGAGACCAGGCAAAGAATTAATATGATACGCACATTGCATATTAGTCTCCTGAGCTTATTTTATCTAAATTATCTATTTATTTAACTTATATTTTAACTTCAAGAACGGTTCGAGGTAGCCGTAAAGAGTGGATCCACTCCCTTTGATTTGTGTTTCGGAGCTTTAAGATAGGTTTCGAGGTAGAAAAAAATAAATTATTTTTAATTTGAATGAAGATAAGTAAATACACAGATACTTCGTGCCAAATAAATACAATATAAATCGAGGACACAGGGTTGAGCCTTGATGCATCTAGCCAAATGGTCAACATCGTTTTTTTTTTCTCTCGAGATGTAGTTAATAAGGCACGTATACATGCACATACATTTTCAAATGCGTTAAAGTGCTGGTATTCGTATATACACCAATGTATGTATGCAAATGCAATCCTTCCGTACGTGTAGGTGAAGCTGGAAGGGAATAGCTTGGTAGTATAATAATTAAGCATGATGAGTATAGTAGCACTAGACACTAGTGATGGACTGATAGAGGCAGGCCATTGCCATAGCAATAGCAGATTGGCTTTGGCAGCTCAAGATGAAGATGAAGATGGAGAGGGTTTCCGGAGGAAGAAGAGCTAGACGAGGCAGGCGACGGCGACGGCGACGAGCGAGCGAGCAAACACACATGAGATTCATCATACGAGATGAGTCATGAGAGGAGAGGAGCAGCAACCAAACCTACCACCCCCGCAAGCACATTTAATGCACCGGTGGAGGGTTGGTTGGCGCCATAAAAGCCGAGCCTTTGCTTTGCTTGCCATCTCCTCCCCCTCTCTCTCTCTCAGACTCTCGCCTCACCTGCACCATCAATTCCTTGTCATCCAACCTCTCCGAACTGCAGCCTCCGTCTCGTTTCCCCTGATTCCATCGATTCATCGGCGAGGGGTGGCTAGTCGGTCGATCGGTTGGTGGCGCCATGGATCCGTCCGGTGCTTTCCTGCACACGCCGTCGCCGCCGCCGGCCTCAGTCCCGCGGAGCTCCAGCAACGTCTCCCTGTCGTCGCTCGGCCGGAGCGGCAGCGGCCGCGGGAGGGGCGCCGGAGGGAGCAGGATGATGCGCAGGGTCTTCCGCGGCGTCATCACCTTCATCTTTGCCATAGGTACCTAACAAGCATCTCCTCCTCCTCGTCTTCCTTGGTTTCTTTTCCTCGTGCTTGATGATGATCCTGTTTCTCTGAACCTGTTTGGACCTTGTTTCTGATTAGCCCTGATCTTGTAAGGATGTAGCTTCTGATACGTATGATTCAGAGTCTTTCTTCAGTTAATTGTCCAAAAAAGAGTCTTTTCTTCAGATATCCTAGTTTGTTTCTGTTCCCCCCGATTTTGGTTTGGTTTGTGTGATCTAGATGCATAGGAAAGGAGGAATTTTTCTACCTATTTCGACATATTCAGTTTTCAGTTGATTTGCATGTTTTTTCCTTTTTAAAAAAACTTCTTTAATCATTCCCTACCTTTTAGTTTGAGGGTTTCTTTCTCCTCTTCCCCCCCTCTTAAAATGGATGCAAGTATGTGTAGGGGGAGAGGAGATCCCTGGGCTTAAGGCTGTATCAGCAGATTGCAACAATTCAGAGTGCTCAACTCTATGTGCACAGCTTCTTCTTCTTCTTCTTCTTCTTCTTCTTCTTCTTTCAGGACAACACATACCGATAAATATCTGAAGTTCTGATTCCTTGCACAAAACCACAGTTTTAATTTATTGGGGGATTTCCCCCTTGATTCTTAGTTTGCCAAATGATGGTAGTTACGTCAGCTGAAAGGCAAAAAATTCAGCCAAATAATTTAAGCTTCTTGCAGTGTTGCCAAGTGCAATCTTGTTCTTGGGCTCTGAATATGAATATGTATGCGGTGTGATGGCTGTGCAGCTGGGCTGTTTCTTGGAGCCGTCACCGGCGGGCTGATCGGCCTCGCCACCGAGAGTGGCCTCTTCCGCGGCACCGGCATCGGCGCCATCACCGGCGCCCTCGTCTCCATCGAGGTCGTCGACTCGTCCATCAGGCTGTGGCGCTCCCGGCGCTCCGGGATCTGGAGCATCTTGTATGTGGTAAGCATTAGATGAGATGAGATGAGAATAATAGAATATGAGTTCGATTCAAAAAAAATAAAGAGATAAGAATACGAGACGAAGTTTCTTCCATTATCTGAAAAAAAATGAGATGATTGATACTGCTGGCAAGTACGTAGTAGTAGCTTGGAGCGGTAGGACAGCTACTCGCAACTGCACACTTGCTTATTTGTTTGCACTTCCTTGTCCGTATCAATGCTAATATGTTGCTTGCTGATGACATTCAGTCACCATGTTGATGTTTGATCTTTAGAACCCCAAACCACACTCTCTTACCATTACAAAACACAAAAGCCCTCTATTCATCCCACTGTCAAAGCTACCTCCTTCCTTTAATTTTCTGACGTGAGCTTGATGGTATTTACTAAGTAATTACCGTGTTCTTATTCATCTAATCTTCTCATAATCATCAGCATGAGTCATGACTATATATACATAAATGTGTAGCTCAAGAGACATCATGGTATGTGCAAAAATCTGATGAGACGATGTATACTGAACATCTCTTCTGCTACTTCACATACATGACCTTGGTTTTGCTGAATTAAACTCCCTGGCCTAATTGAGCCTAACACAAGCCTTATCGGGTAATGCAGCTTAATGTGATCTACAGCCTCCTCACCGGCAGGCTCGTCCGAGAGAAGGTCGACCCAGCGGTGCAGCGGGTGGTCCGGAGCCAGGTCTGTTGATCATCTGCTCCTACAATGCTGCATGCATGGCTTAATTGGTGCAAATGAGCACACTTATCTCTGACAGTTGCATCATGTCTCCATGAACAATGAGCACAGATGAATGCAGTGGACTCGTCGCCCTTCAGGGAGTCCCCTGACCTCTTTGAGATCGAGGGCACCAACGGCATGCCGAGAGCATCCATCGACAAACTGCCGGAGGTCAAGATCACCGAGGAGTACCAGCGGAACGCCATTGGCGACCTCTCAGGGTGCTCTGTCTGCCTCCAGGTCTGAAACCTCTCTGCTCGCCAATACCCCAACCAATCGAACTACGTAGTACAAACAGATTTTATCATTATGCACAATTGCATTCATGGTACAAACAGATTTGATCATTGCACAATTGTTTCAGTAATGAAGAAGATGTCCAAACTCCTAAGGTTTGCCGTTCTCGTTTCAGGATTTCCAGACCGGAGAGAAGGTGAGGAGCTTGCCGGATTGCTGGCACGTGTTCCACGTGCCGTGCATCGACGGCTGGCTGATCAAGCATGGGTCCTGCCCGCTCTGCAGGAGGAAGCTGTAGATCACCGTCGATGATGATGACGATGAAGACGACGACCGTAATGGATATGTACTTACTACTCTAGTAGTAATAGTTGGAGGAGGAGGAGGAGGGTCTTGTGCTACTGTGCCTGCGACCTGTGTCCACCGCGCGTGCCTGTGTTGCTGTTGCTACTTGCTAGGAGGCTGACATCTATAGAACCCTTAATTTATAGAGCATTTTGCTTTTGCTTTTGCTTTTGCTTTTGGTTGAGTTGAGTATGTGTTCTTGATCATATGATCTTCTCCTCTCCTCTTTTTGATATATCCTTCCTTCCGTCCTTTCTCCAGATGTAATATATACTCCTACCGAAAGCTCTGAACCGGCTTACGCTTTCATCTCCTGGACTGATCATCCCATGTAATATATACATATATATTTCGCCCTTGGACACATGTAATATCTTGCATGGACTTTGAAACCAATTTGCAAACGAAGAACAAACCATGAGACTGAAGAAGATTGAATCTGGCTATGCTTCGGATTCAGTTAGCTTGAATTCAGATTAGCTGGAAGTCTGTCCATTGTACAAGCAAAATGCTGCTTTGGTGTTTCAAATCATTTCCTTTTTGGACAGGTGAGATGCTGCTTTGCTGTTCAAAGTCATTTTCACAATCTCGAAACTCTCGGAACCAAATTCTAGCAAATATTTCAGCTTCTCCCAACTGTCTACCAAAGCTCACTACTTCGGATTATAATTCATGAAGCTAAGAAAGGTTTTTTTTCCCAAAACAAAGACAATGCCCTTCAATTCCATTCCAAACGGAATGGCCATGGCAGGCACTGACAGATTTGCATCCTAGTGTGCAGTATTGGGATGAGCTAATAATAAGCATCAGCGAGTATTGGCCGGACAGGCACACGCGCTGCCCACAACGATGCAATGCCTCTCACTGCTCATCAATCAATCGTTATGGCAGAGAGTGATGGGTGAGGATTAGGTGAGGAGCTGATGCTGTCATGCTGATGCCTCAATCTGAAGTTCACCAAACCGTACGAAAATTCCTAAAAAAAAACCAAAAAAGAACGAGTCAGAAAAAAACAGCCAAACGATCTACCTCGGTTTTGGCGGTTTTCAGAGAACTGTAGCGGTTGGCTTTTTTAAGACCGAAAGCTGGTCTGCTCCAGTCGCAGGCTCGCAGCTATTGCCGCGGCGGGCGGCGGCGCACACGTGGAAGCAAACTGGCTCGGCGTCGGCGGCCCTGGCTCGCCGGCGATCTTATCCTGCTCGCCATTGATTGCAGCGATGGCAGCTGATGGGATGGACCTTCTGAATTTGGACGCCCACCCATGACCCATCCACAACGTTGCTCCTTGCACCGTGGAAAAAAAAGAACATTGCAACCACCATGGCAGCGACCTGAGCTGAAAACATCCATCCTCTGACCATCGCTGTTCTGGTACTGCACTGCACTACAGCAGCTGACCCAGAGCAGTACAGGGCCATTACAGCATCTTGTTGGGGGTTGGAAATGGAATGGAGACAGTGCTTGCTGATGATAAAGGTTCAAAAGGGAGTGGAAATAATCGACAGCTTCACATATGTAGAGGTCAACAAATAGGAGTGCATGTACAGGTCAAAACAGCACAGTACATACGTACATACAGTTACAGCATCTCAACTCAGTTGATAAGTTACTCCTTTCGCCTTATTATTATTTCATTTCATATGCACTGGTGTTAAAACTCCTTCGGTGGGGGAACAAGACCGTCTTTTCTTTTGCTTTTCAGCTGGAAAGATTTTGCGCTTTCCATGGAGCATCAGCAGCACAACAGAACAGAGCACCTAGGCTATTCTTTCTTAAGTCAAATCTTGGAACATACATTACTATCATGATCATGGGATTAAAAGGCTGGAGAAGAGCTTCCGTGCCTCTCCTTTTTTTTTTTTACATCATTGAGGGAATGATCTTGGCCAATCTTTACCGCAAGGGAAGAAAAGCCTTCTTCAGTCAGGCGTGTCGTCTCCACCAGGGGCTATGTCTGCGATGCATAAGGAGCGAGCGTATTGCTGCGCAGGCTCACACCGCCGCCTCTTAGAGAAACAACAGGGCCCCTGTAGGTGCTCGCCCTACTCACAAGGCTTGTGTCAAGGAAGACTATGATCACGGTTATGTCATCGTGGAAGTGGCGCCGAACACCGCGATCAATCTTCTTGAGATCAGAGTACCTCATCTCTCTTTTCTTGGCTGCTTCTTGCAACGCTGTCTTTATGAGCCTCCTGGCACTCCCCTGAAAGGTTAAAGAGAGGGTGAATCATCACTAGACTCTTCACCTAAAGCAAGCCACCTAAACATGTCTGTTTCATTTTTCATGCAAGTTTCCTTTCACTGAGAGATAAATGGTTAACAAGGTGAAAAAAATATGATGCTATTCTTCCACAATAGTAGCACTGGATTTCAATCCACTCCATTGCAACAAAAATATTTGTATCAAGGGTTCTATATTTACTTCATAAAATTCAACATTGGCACATCAAGATTTTGCTGGTGGCGCAATCACTAGATCTCATATGTCTGAAGAACAAAAATCATGACAATATGCGATCTGTAGTTTTGAGGAGAACATGTGCCAGCTGTTTTGAGGAGAGGTCAATTTTGCTTTTGGAGAAGCCTTATCACTTCACAGGAGATAGATTTTGAGCATGTACCACATGCTCCATAGGCTGGGGAAAAAATCAAGGAAGATAATAGTACGCTATTCCCAGTTTGCGACATGTGACTAGAAATAGCACACATGTACGGCCTTGTTCTTTTGAGCTGTAACAAGTGGTAGAATATAATATGAAAAGGTTGTGTACCCTCGATGGAGGTCTTGAAGAACCCAAAAGGCCAAAAATATTCTTAAGAAATGGTCTTGTGATCTTTTAGAAAAAACACTCAAAAGTCTTATGAAAATGGCTACAAAATGCTACAGCAGCTGGCTTGTATAAAAACAACAAATTTTGAGCGGTACCTTTCAATTTTAATTTAAGCTGAAAAGAACAAGGCCGTAATGTCATGCACGGTTGCAGTAGAATATGCAGAACACTATCGGTATGTCTCTCAGTTAAATTTGTATACACAGGAGTAAGAAGCTTACACTACGAGGGCTAGTGTGAACAATGTCAACGGCCTCTTGGTTTGTTAAGTGCTCCCAAAGTCCATCAGATGCAAATATGAGAAATTGATCATGTGGTTGTAGTGGTTGCACACTAATCGATGGTTCTGAAATTAGAATGGGCTTTTGAAAAGGTTCACGGAGGCGGAATTTAGCATACAGTGGTTCCCGATTGAACTCTGCTTTTTTGAGATAGGCATCACCAATTGATCTGCAGACCTGCAACATACGAAAAATAGAGAGAATTCAAAAAACCTCACTTGGACCTTGGAAGAACATGACATGTAACTGAAGCAATAAGTGTTGTCAAATCTGTTGCTCATGCAAAAGAAACTAAACATTACATATCAGAGTTACTTATCATGGCAACCCAATGAGGGCATGCCACAAAGACCTGGGATGGAGAGTGAAGAATCAGGGGGCAAACCTAAAAATTCGTTACACCAATGACCAATGATTTAATGATCAGTTGAAGTGAGTGATGCAATGAACCAAAAACAAATGCCGGTTAAGTATTTATTTAGTGGCAGTAACTATCTATGACATGAAAAATAGCTCAACAGAGTAAACAATACGGGCCCTAAATATACAAAATCTCAAATAATTTTCAAGTTCCTAAATGCCTAATATATATATCCCACAATAGCCCATCATGTCAAGGGGATATCTTTATTGTGTTTCCGGCCACTATGGCTGTACAACATATAATAACTTGGTTTTGTCGTTCTTGAAAAAACACAGACGAGGTTATTCAGCAAACACCATTCAGAAGAAAAGAGAATAGGCCAAACTTCAAGGGTTCAAGGCAACGAAAACTAAATGCATCTAGAGCCACATGGATGCACCATTGTTTCCCTAAGTTGCTGCCTAGCTAGCCTAGGCAGCACCTAGGTGGTTGGCCTCAGCCTCCCACCATGGTTGCCTAGGGGACTTTTCCCGCCCAAAAAGGATTAGGCGCTATGTGCCAGCGAGCCACCCGACTAGAGCCCATGGAAACAATGGGATGCACAAAAGAAATTGGAGGTGGGCATTGACCCAAAATTTTCTAAAAGCCACAAATGTCTTGCTAATGATAGAGAGCATACCTGAATTAGGCCTTTTACACGCCAAACTTTGTGCTTCAGAACAACGATCTGCCTATCTTCTGGGTGCATTGACTGCAATTCTTTTCTAACTGACTCAATACTTACATTATGCTCTGCTGACAGTTGGACAGCCAAAACTTCTCCAGTGGCTTTAACATGTTTTCCTAAAACAACACGGGAATCCCCAACATTTGCAACATAAAGCATGCCACCACATATAACACCAACCAGACAGCATGAGCCAACAGCCGCTATTTGAGGCTTCACAGGCCATTGCTTGGTGACAACAGAGAAGAATCCATCTTCTGTAGCTTCATATGCTTTCTTCAGTACATCAGCAGACATTGAGTTCTGCTCCGATGCGAACCCTGCAACATGTAAGAATAGAATGAATGATTAGTGAATCACTCTCTTCGATCAGAAATTGAAAAATAGCAGCAAAAAATGGACTTACTTTTCAGGTTGTGGAAGAGGTGATCATTGATATAGCAAGCCGTCTCTGGGCCACCATGTCCATCGTAAACTCCAATGAAGGTGCCATACGGGCCAGAGTCAAGAAAGCTCAATGGACCGGACTCAATCTGACACTGGTCCTCAAGTAAGTTATTGGCCTGGACCACAGCCATGGAAAATTCCCCATTTACATGCTGCCCCGTGTCCTTGTACCATAGAAGTCCATCCTGCCTACCTGCAACATCTGAGCCTGTTCGGGCATGCCGGTTGGATGACGGCCTCCAGCATGCCCGCAACAAGTTCATCAATGTCACGATCATCCCTCATCAGTCATCCCACCCACATACGCCTCCGAGCCCGCTTCATTTGTGCTCTATGGAAACTGCAGTTTCACTTCTCAATGCACCTTCCTTCAACCTGGAAAGAACATATGTATTACGTAATTAAGTATATGGAAGTATGAAACACAAGTATGGCCTGCTTGCAAGTATAACATCTTCATTGTATGTATACATTTCCTCAACCATCTAACAAACGTTAGACGAATCACATGTCAATGTCAGCACCAAGCATGGTTGGTTTGTATAAAAGTCAAAATAAAAAATAATAAGTGGAATGGCGGAAAGTCTAACCAAATTAATTGCTCTCACACTTATAGGTTCAAGTAGAAGCAATAATCTAATGAGTAAACCTAAATGATCACTGTATTTCATTGCTAAAAGACACATCAAAGGTCATAGCATAAGATAGTGCCTTAACATGTTTCCTTTATGCCAAGAGGGGAAAGGCAATGCAGCAAAAGAGCCAATTTGGTCGCTGTTTATCACAAGGTTTTCTTACTCAACCAAATGTTCAAGAAGGCATTATTTGCCGCCACAGAAGAAAACAATTATAACTTGCTTTACAGAAACTAATAGATGCTAAGATATTGTTGATAAATTCTGAATAACTAGAGGCGAAAATAGAATTTTAGAACTTGTATTGAATGAGCAAAAAATAAAAGATGCCTTGACAAGTCAATAAGGATCAAGATTAATCCCTTAACAACTGAATTACCCAAGACCTCATCTCCTCCTGCAGATTGTAAAACTCTCATACGCCTTATCCTTCCCAAGTTCCCATCACATCACAGATTAATAATTACCATTAAAAAGGAAGCTAACGGATACGATTACCCGCCATGATTCGCGCGCTAATTTCTCCAAAATCACGAGTCCTAGATGGCAGAGACTGACCGTCGGCTAAACCGAGACAGTTTCTGATTTTGTTGATACCACGATCCAAGAAATCCAAACCCGCATACGGGAACCGAATGATATCCGAACACCACAGCGCCGAAAAAAAAATCTATGGATAAATTCGTTGATTCAGATCAAGAAAGGGCGGGGCCCCAATCCTGGGAAGACGCGACCCCCCCAAGGGGACGAGGACACGACTACACGAGACGAGAGGGCGAAAAAAAAAACTGACCTTTGCGCCGCGGGGGCGCCCAATTGGCGGATTCGGATTGGGGATTTGGCGAATTGGCGGAGGAGGGGCCTCGATCGAATCGCGCGATTTGGGCGTCGCCACGCTGCTCTCCTCCTCCCTCCCCTCTCTGTCAAAACGAAGGGAGAAAAAATAGTCGATAGAGAGAGAGAGAGAGAGAGAGAGAGAGAGCTGGAGGGTAAAGGGTGGCGCAACCGCAAACGGGTGCGGGTCTCGTACCCGGCTCCGGGGACGGGCTGCGGAGCGCAGGAGGCACGCTGCCCTCCCCTCCCCTCCCTGCCGACGTCGGAGACGAAGGGCGGCGGGCGCGGCCCTCGTTGGCGGCGGCGGCGGCTCACCGGCGGCGAGGGAGGAGAGAGAGAGGGGGGCGAGGCGCGCGAGCAGTGAACAGTGGGACTACTACTACGAGCCCGTTGTAACAGCCGCTTGATGACGTGTGGGGTGTAATAAATAGGAAGGAAATGGGTTGCAGGGGTTTGAGGAAAATGGCCTTGTGAAACATTATAATTGCAGATTAGCCCCCCTCTAATACCTTCTGGAAAATATGTAAGCAAAAAACCCCGTTTGTAATCAAGATCCCCTCTCTTGTCTTTGGACTTTTGGTTTACTTAAATTTCTTGATTTCGAAAGTTTGATAAGTGTTATGGTGTCTTTTTTTTAAAAAAAATTTGATGTTTGTAGTCACCACCCCTTCTTGTTCTTGGTTGAATTGGAGAGCTTCTTTTCTTGATTTTTTTTTATAAATGATGATTTGCTTTGTCCTATACCTTTTTAATCCATAAATGAACTCTATACCCGCAAATTTATTCTTTCTATGAGCCAAGCGTTTTGGTTTCTTTAAACCGCTTTCAAGATCTCAGTCCTTTTTAAAGCCCTCGAAACTAAATTTTGTGTTTTTTTTGTTGTCGAGCAAACAGGTGCTTAAGGTCTTGTACAATTCAGCTTATCGTAGCGTAGCGTAGCGTTTTAGCAAAATTTGAAAATTTCAAAAGAGAGGTTTAAATGTTATTAAAAAATAATTAAAAAATAGTTTCAGAATCTTTAAGAGGACTACTAAAAACTTGAGAAAAATTATTACAAATTATTACACTAAATAGGCTATATAAAAAAGATAAATTTTGTTGAAACGCTACGCTATGCTACGTTAAGCTAAAATGTACAAGGCCTAAACCGGGAATTATGGATTGATCACCTCTCTGTTGCGATGTAGCAGTTGCCGGTCACACATTGATGATGACGACTTTAATTTTGCCGGCTTCACCTACCTGGCTGTCCATGCTCATCGCCTCCACCTACCTGACATAAACAACGAGATACACCTCTACCCTGCTCTGAACAAATCTAATCACACCACCACACTTGACCATCAGCTTAAACCCATTCTCACCTAGCTAATTCTCTTGGTTAAAATGGGCTAACTAGGTTACTAGCTAGTTAACTTTATTGAGACCTTTTTTATTTACTACATTTTGCATCCGAGACTGAAAAGCGTCGCGGTTTTCAGATGACCAGCAGCAGAGCGACAGACTGGTCCACGACACTGCGCGTGCGCGCGTGAATGACCTTAGCTAATTTTCTCAATTAAAATGGGCTAGCTAGGCTGCGAGCTAAGCTTATTAAAACCATATACTTAGCACGTTAGTTATGCTCTACTTGTCATCTTGATTTTTATCTGGTCTGAAACCTGAAGCTTATTTCCAGAAGTTTTCAGATGCGCAGGGTCAGCAGCGACAGTATGGTCATGTGGCCGTCGTCCCTTTCTCGTCAGACAGACGTGTGGAGATCAATCGATCGATCAGCCTTTGGTGTTGCTATCAATTAGCGAGACGCCCAGTTTGTGGTGACTGGTGAATGATCGACGGCATGAACTGAAACACAAGCTCGGACTTCAGAGCAAACGCTGGATATGTCACACCAGCCAAGTACGCCTCCATAGATCCTAAGTATGAACGTAGGAACCTACGTAACAGTGACATGGATTGGAGCCTACTGTTTCAGGCGTTCAGACCTGAGGCTCACTGCTGTTTCAGCCAGAGAAGGAGCGACAGCAGCACTGCCGATTACACTGATTGAGATCAGAAATACACTGCAGCCTGCAGATAACCGAGAGAGAGAGATAGTGCGAGTGTTTCTCGTTTGCTAAAGGCTACAGCGTCATATATGGATTTTTTTCATGCGCGTCATTATTAGGTTTTTCTATTTTTAAAATTTTAAACTAAGGATAATTAGGTAACAGTAACACAACTAAAGATAACCTAATCTCGACCGTAGCTCCACGGCCGTCGAGACTAACCAACATCAATTCAAGATAATAGCTCCACGATCATCAACACTAACCCACGTCAATTCAAAAAAGGGTGTGAAACTTGTACCTTCGAGGGTGTCGCAAACGAGGGAGACGGGTGGCCGGCGAGCGAGGATGTAAAGGGTGAGAGATGGTCGGAGAGGGAGAGGTGGTGGGGGAGAGGGGGAGGAAGGCGGCAGCGACCGACGGTGGCGCTTAGGACTTGATGAAGCCTTAGCAAGCATGATTTCCAAAATATTTATCTCGCCCTCTCGCTCTCGGTTGTCATGATGTACGACAAGTCGATAGCCTCCTCATATTTAAAAAGGGTGCATCTTGATTAACTAGTAGTGACCCACAGTAGGGCCTCCAGCTTGTAACAAACCCTGTATCTTGCTCCGTTTTTCTCTTGCTCCCTTCGGTCCAAAAAATATAACGTTTTAACCATGTCATAGTTAAAGCTGTAAAACTTTATATACGAAAATATATTGAATTATGTGGATTTGACACACGAAAAACATATGTATAATTTTGTCTAAAAACACTTCCATATATCGTATCATAATTTCTTTGTACTTTGTAAATAAATCAGTCAAAGTTATTTTTTGAAGATCGTGTATATGTCGAAAATATCAAGATTACTTGGAGAGGAGGGAGTAATAGACTTGCAATGCTCCTGCATTCTTCTAAAGGAAATGCCTTCAAGCACCGGCAAGCTCTTAGCAATGGCGCTTGCTAGGGGATGCATGCTTAAATTTGGTTTATCTTTACGCAATTGTTATTTTGCAGGCGCCTGCAATTAGCCAAAACGTGCAGGCGCAAAAAATTCCACTTTCTTTATATTGTTTTTCCACATTTGCATTTATGGAAGAAACGCTTCGCGATAGTGGAATTTTTTGCGCGAGGTCGATTCTTGTATAGATATATTTTGTTTTATGTTTATTATAGATTTATTTTGTTTTCTGTTTATTATAGATTTCTTTTGTTTTTTGTATATTATAAATTTTGTTTTGTTTTCTGTTTTTTACGTCGAGAGATTTTTTTTGCTCGTATAATTTGCGATAGTGAAATTTTTTGCGCGAGGTCTACATGCTTGTACGCGGCATGTGTCTGCACAAATGCTGAAATTGCAGGCGTCTGCCTAATAGTGCCTCCCTTATCTTTTTGGGCTTAAATTATGGCGTGCGTGTTACCATCCAACAGGGAATCCACCAGCTTGATCAACAGTTTGCTTAATTACGTATCCTTTTCGCATGCACTCATTCGTTTCCTCGGAGCCTCTTGTTTCTGCGTCTGTCTGTTGGTTGGTTTTGGTGCCTTGGATCTCATGGATTTTTCCTCAGTGCGAAGAACCAGCAAGAATCTTGTGGCCAATCTATGCATGCTATAGTCCAGGCTTTCATGCACGAATGAACTTTTTTTTCTCCTTCTAGATATCTTTTTCAGAAAATAACTTCTAGATTGGAACATTCGGTGCATTTACTCCTTTTTGGTTGCCAATGAAAATTTCACTCTCATGTTGTGCATAATTATTAGAATATTACTTGTTGTTACTAACACGTAACAGGTAATAATTTATAGAGTAAATTTCATAAAACCACATGTTTAGGAAACATGTGGTTACGAGCTATTCTCCATCTCAGAATCTCAAGAACGAGATTTGTCGAGAACGGCAAACTCATGTTCCTACTGGGAATCAAGAAAAAGAAGATGCTCCAAATAATAGATGGAGTCATCGAGAAGAAATGGTTAAAGAAAGAGAAAAGAACCGGAAGGAAAAGCAAGATGTTTCAGGAGATGGCAAAAACATGAACATGGATGAGGAAAATTGGAATCAGAACAGAGAGGATTCATCTTATGGCAAATCTTTTGCAGAAAAACAGATCGGTCCTTGTTTCAAGTGCAAGAAAATGGGCCACATAGCTTTTCATTGTCAGAATACAAAATGTTGTGGTAGATGTGGATTGGATCATGGATGGACATGTGGCCAAATGGTGTGTGATCAAAATCTCTTCTGATTACGCTCCGAAACTTTGTGGTTTTGCTGGTAAGGGACGGTTTTTTGCCATTGAAAATGTATCTTCTAAAGCGAATAGTAGAGAACAAAATTGCACTGCTGCCATCAAGATTACAAGGGGGAATGCATCTGCCAGAGATGTGGAACTGGATATTGGAACTCTTATGGGATCAAATGCCTGGAGGTGTATTGCTAAACCTTTTAAGGAAGGGCAATTCCTGATGAGATTTCCCACTGCTAAAAAAATTGAAGAAGTCAGTTCTATGGGTGTGATGAATATGAGACTTGTAGATGTAGCTTTTCTTGTGGAACAATGGAAGCCTGATGCGGGTGCTAAAGGCAAACTCAATGAGGTTTGGCTCAGAATTGGGAACATCCCAATGGACAAAAGGTCTGAACAGACAATTTATAGTGTGGCCCATCTGATTGGCAAACCTCTGGAGATAGATGCTTCAAGTATGTTTAGATTGGATGCAGTAAGGGTAAAAATTGCCTGTAGGGATATTGAGGAGATACCTGATTCTGCTGAAGGAACTATTGGTCTTCTGATCTATGATTTTTTTCTTTGAGATTGAATGGCCTGTTGGTTTCATGAAAAGTGGTCCTCCTGATGATGGCCTTAAAGTAAATAATGAAGGAGGAAAGGATAAATCTAAGAGGCAAAAACAAGGGGGTGATAAAGAAGGTGAGAGTCCTAAGCAGAAGGATAACAAGCATGAGGTAGCCCATTCTGCTCCTCCTAAATCTAATCTGGATAAAGGAAAAACTATAAGACAAGGAGAGGAAAATTTTGATATCAACTTTGATAATTCTCAAGAATCTAAAAGCATGGAGGAGGACAATGTCATTCTGCAAGAAACAATTGCTTTTTCAAAGGTGGTGAAGCATAAAGAAGATCTGGACAAATTAAATTCCTGCAGAGATGTTTGGTTGATGAATGTCCTAATCTAAGCAATATGGTAGACCGATGTTAGGAGCATATAAATGAATATGGCTCTTTCCTCAACAAAGCATCCAATGTGGTTATTAAAGAAATCATTGAGAACAAAGCAACAGTTGAAGATATCACTGTGGGAGAAGGAGTGGATAATGGTGATGGAAGGGGCAATGTGCAGGGTATTTCGAAAGAGGATGAGCTAGTGGGTCCTACTAGAAGAAGCTCTAGACTGAAGAACTCTAATATGCATGTGATGGACAAAGCAGCTAATATGGTGAAGAAGAAAAATCTAGAAGGTATGATACAAAGCTCTAATTCCTTTACCATCCTTAATAATGAGGACTTGGTTCAAATTGCTAGGAATGTTGGTGTTAAAATTGGTAAAAAAGATAGGAAGAAAATTAAGGTTCTTAAAGCATTGGAGGCATCTAGAGAAATGATGGCAAGTAAGAATGAAGGGAAATTTGAAAATAGAGAAAGTCAAATTTTGTATGGTACAGTTGAGATAACTGGGGAATGGGAAATCCTTGATCAGGGAATAGAGGAGGATTTCTCTCCTGTCATTGGAAGGGGTGGCAGAAAGAAACTAGATTGCAGCTAAGAGACCTGGTTGTTAGATCACATTTGAGAGCTTTGAGATCAAAACAATCAAATGTTGATCATAATAAAAAGGGGGGTAAATACATATTATCTTAGAATAATGATGAATAAAGTAAACATTCTTTTCTGGAACTGTAGAGGTATCAATAAAAAAATATTTGAGTTCATATATTAGAGATCTAATATATGAGCAGATGTTAGATATATTGTGTCTTTGTGAGACTCAAAAGATACAGTATGAGGAAATTTTTCTTAATAAATTTGACTCTAACAGTCAATTTTTGTGGAATTGGATCCCATCTAGGGGTAAATCAGGTGGTATTGTTATTGGTATAAAAGACAGTGAATTTGAAATTTCAAGCTGTAAAAAAGGAGATTACATGTTTTTATTAAACATATGGGATAAAAAAAGAAAGAAAAGATGGGCTGTATTAGGTGTATATGGTCCTGCTCAACCAGATGAAAAGTTAGACTTTCTAATTGAATTGGATGCTTTCTGCAAGCAAATTGATGCCCCACTAGTAATGGGGGGTGATTTCAATATATTGAGATTTATGGAAGATAAGAATAGAAGTAATTCCCTGAATAAGTATTCTGATTGGTTCAATGATATTATTGACACTTATGCTTTGAAAGAACTAAGTAATAATGGGAATCAGTATACATGGTCTAATAATCATATATCTCCCACTAAAGAAAAATTAGACAGAATCCTAATTAGTCTGGACTGGGAAACGTTTTTCCCCATGGTCAAGATTCATAAAGCAGCTAGACTGCTCTCTGACCATAATCATTTGATTGTCAAGGCTGGGATGGAGGATATGGTGAATTCTAAAAATTTCAAATTTCAAACTGCATGGTTGAAAATGGAGGGGTTCTTAGAGGTTGTTAACAAAAGTTGGAGTGAACCCATTAGAGGGATGGACCCTTTAAGCACCTTTCTCTTGAAAATCAAGAAGGTCAAGAAGTCTTTAAAAGGTTGGGGAAGAAATTTGTTTGGCTTAAGGAAAAAACAAAAAGAGGAAGCCATGCATTATTTAAAAATTTTGGAGGAAAAGGAAGATGCCAACACTCTAAGTGAGACTGATAGGAAAGTCAAAATGGGGGTATGCTGCAGACTTGCTTAAAATTTTTGAGGAGGAAGAAATAAATTGGTACCAAAATTCTCGTAGCAAATGGCTGTTACAGGGTGATAACAACACGAAATATTTCCATGTGATAGCTAAGGGTAGAAGAAGGAAAAAGAATATTGAGTCTTTAAAACATGGAGACAAAATCATCCAAGGAGATGAGAATCTATTGAAGCATGTTACTGACTTTTATAAAAATCTGTTTGGAAAAGGAAATGGTAGCAGCTTTAGAATTAAAAATACAGTATGGAAGGAGAAGGAAAAGGTCTCAGCTAAAGAAAATGAGTTGCTAGTTCGGTCTTTTAGCATGAATGAGATTAAAAAATCCTTGTTCATAATGTGTAAGAATAAGGCTCCTAGACCTGATGGAATGCCTATTGAATTTTACCAAACTTGTTGGGAAATAATAAAAGAGGATGTTTTGAAAGTTTTCACGGTAACAAGTTCAATATTGAAAGGCTGAACTATGGAGTGATCATACTTCTCCCAAAGAAGGATGATGCAGAAAACATCAAACAATATAGACCCATTTGTTTGTTGAATAGTTTATATAAATGGATGACTAAGTGTCGGCACCCGATTTACAATATCGGATTCCACCTGCGTAAACACGTACTAGTCCCAAGGATCATGGCTAGTACACACAGATATACAGAAAAGGAACAGTGCCAACGATATTATTATTACAAACGGAACATAGTCCAGTACAATCACATACAACGGCTCGCAGGCCGCACATCAGAGTACACGGAGATACAGGCCTAATACAATATCTAAATACTTATCTATCCCACAGGCACGAGGGCTGTAGGAACGCGCAACCCTAGCCTTCATAATCTTCATCAGACAACGCCTCCTCGACGTAGTCTGGATCCTCCTCCTCGGAAGGCGGGCCATACTCAGATGGACCAGCTGTTGAAATTTTAAAAAGAGGGGGAGAAAAGGAGGGTGAGTACAATTGTACTCCGCAAGTCCGGAATTATGCAAGTGTAGGTTTAGTACAAGGAGAGCTTGGGTTATTTGCGGAAATGCATTTATTTAACCTAGTTTTGACAAAGCAGTTTTGAAACTTTAAATCTCAATATTTTCTTTGGGCTCTTCGCAAACGGTTCTCGCCACTTGGCCTCAGTGCCATAGCGAGAACGAAATTCTTTTTCTTCCTTTCTTCTCAAAACTTGCTAGGTCCGGTTACCTCGCGACACTTTCCGATAGGCCGTTACCCAATTCGGAATATCGCCGGTGAAATTCTTGATCTGGTTGCGTCAAACCTGTAGCATAGTGAAGCAATTATTCTCAACAGTTTGTGGAACATCTCTCAGCAGGCTTCCATTTGTTAGAGACGATATACTCAGCCAATGTGGTCTGTGAGCAATCAATCTACTCTGTTATGCAGGCTAAAGCTGGAACAAAGAGGGAATGGAATTTCAGAAATCATACAACGTACAGGCTCTCTTCTTATGGATTCTGTAAGAGGCAACTTTTGAATAAAATGTTTTAAGCACACATGTTCCTCTGATTGAAACACCTTTCATCAGGACTGGGAAAAATTGGTTGGATGCACACGGATGGCCTAAATTATAAAGCTCTCATATGCATGAAAGTAGGTAGCTTTAAAAACCGACAAAGTAGAACCCAAATAGCAGAAGTAAAATTTTCCTTTTTTTCATTAATTGGTATGCCTTTCTGACTATTGGCAAATCGTCAAAAGAATTGCACAATGTGTACACTATCTCTAAATTTAGCATTGCGTGTTACCTTCCCATTAGATACACTCGACTGTCATGATCTGACCAATGGAAATGAAACATATAAGAGTCCTATGATAAGTTATCCATCCCAAAGTGCATAGTAACAGCGACCATAGGACTACATATACCAGTACCCAATAAAGTTGAATGATGTTTGTAACATTAACACATAAGTAAACATCCTGGTGGCCTAAACAACAATCAACGATGTAGAAGATATGTACGAACCTCAACATGAATATGAACTTGAAATGCAGATGGCATATCGTGCTCCGAATGGCCGGCCACTCAAGGTGCTCCAATTGGTCTGGCTGGTCGACCAAGAAAGTTGCCAAGCTCATCAAAGCCCTAAAACAAAAATCAACACCAACCCATAGTCATCCTGGTCTAACACAAAGCAAAGCAATTCATCTAACAGGAACACAAAATCCACGTTGACGCAACGATTTGTGTGATCACTGCAAGCCAGACGGGTCGGATCCGCGCCCTTAGAGAGCGTGGCCGCCACCGGATCCACCATGTGCTGCGTGGAAGAAGGGGAGGCCGGCGCGCGGTGGTCCGCCGTCGCCGGCGCCGTGGTAGGGGCCGGATTTGATGCCGAGGGGAAGAAGGGAGCTGAACGGGGCTGGACCTGGGCGATGTTGCCGACCATCCCCACGCGGGGGAAGGTGGGGGCGATGCGTTGGTCCAGGGAGAGGCCGGAGGCCGGCGGGCAGTGCTCCTCCGGCACCAGCGCCGTGGGAGGGGCTGGATCTGATTCCTGGGGGAAGAAAGAAACTGGGAGGGGCCGGATCCGTTATTGTTGAGGGGGGGGGGAGAGAGAGAGAGAAGAGAACCGCGTGTCCATGTTGCACCGGCGGGGAGCGAGAGAGGAGTGTGCTGCGGCGGCGCCATGCCGTGGCGGCCCCTCGCTGAGGCGGCAAATTCGGTGAAGAGAACGATGGCTCGATGAGGGGAGAGATGAAGGAAGGGTTGAGCAGAGGGGCAGCGCGAGCCGGCGTGGCTATCAACCGCCGCTTAATCAGGACCAGTCGTGCAGAATCGGATGGCTGTGCGTTTTCGGGGTGACGTGGCCAGCGCGGGGGCAAAAACTGGCCACGTGGCCAGGCGGGGATGCTGCATCCACGCTGCCCGTTGGATCTCGATCCAACGGCCAGCGCGCGGCGTCGGAGGGAGGCGCGGTCCGACGGGCGTTGGACCGCCCCCGCTTCCGGCTCGATGAGGGGAGAGACGGAGGAAGGGTTGCGCAGAGGGGCAGCGCGAGTGGGGTTGAGCAGAGGGGCAGCGCGCGTGGGCGAGGCGAGCAGCCGCCGCTTAATCAGGACCAGTCGAGCAGGATCGGATGGCTGGGCTGAATTGGGGCGGCGTGGCCAGCTTCGGGAGGGAAAAACGCCACGTGGCTACGAAAGAGAACCTAAACCCACGCTTGTACTATAGATGATTTAAGATGAGAATGACGGCTAGCTCTTCATTCTTCCAATTCGTGTCATTGACTGCATCGAAGCATAATGACAGTGCTGTAAACCAACTAACATGATGTAAAGTAAAGATTTATGGCTGTGACTGGCGAGCTGTCTTGAATGAATTAGTAAGAGTAAATAACATCACAGGTAAACAAAGTTGACTGTAGTTCTCGCTTAGATACATCAACTATGAAATTAGGTATTAACTGTACATAATGTTGGTTAGGTGACACATGTTAGGTCCAAACCGCTATTGTCAGTCGGTTTCCGTCGTCTGCCGCGCCCGCTCAGCGAACAAGTGACAGAATATTTTCATTGAGACCCCCTGCAAGCGTGAAATATCTCATCCTTCCCCACCGTTTTCCTTTACCCTTTCGGCTCACCCAAGTGAGATAGTGCGGGAGGGCGAGACCTAGGCAATTTGCGTGGTGGGGCGAGACCTAGGCTCAGTGGAGGTTGCCAACGACGGCGGCGATTGGCGGCTCGGGCGTGGCTAGGGCTTGGCCTCGCCTCCCTCGCGCGGAGGATGGTGCCTCGTCTATATGGAGAAGATGATGAGGCACCTGTGTACGGTACGTGATCCCTACCTTTTGATCTTGCGCTTTGGCTTATCTTGTGCTTTTAAATTATGTGCCAGATTTATCAATATTTTCATGTATTATGATGCGATATTCCCTTTTTCATATCTATGTTCCAATTTTTTTGAATATGGAGGGTGCAAAAAACTACTTTATTGCGAAATGTCGAATGTACAAGGGCTTTTATACAAATGTTCTACTGCAAGCATTTTCATACTATTATGGGGACCTTAATGCAAAGTTTGATCCACGTGTGCTCGCCACAGACACTTTATGCACCTGTGATGCAATTTACTTAATTAGTAACTAGCAAGACTCAGAACGTGTTCTCTTTTATTTACCTTCTAACTACAAGAGCTTATCGAATCTTTTAACTTTGAGAGCTTTTTAGACCGACTCCAAAGTTATATTAGAGACATTTTAGGCACGTCTTTAAGATAGAAAAAAGACAGATAAAAAAATTATTTATATTTTAAACAAAGATAAACAAATAAGCAGATAAGTCAAATAAACTACAGAGAACATGGCCTCAGTAGTAAAAAATTGCTTATATTTTTTCTTTCAGCCTTTTAAAGAAGAACGAGGAAGATGTCCCATGCATTTGCATGGCTAAATCTCGCATTTTATATGGGCACCTTTCCAAAAATCATATCCGATATGATTTCCTTTTAAATTGTTTTTATTTTATTATTGAAATTCTTTTAATCTAAGCCGTTATAATTCGGACACACAATAATCAATAGTGTAGATCTTTTTTTCTCTGATTAATGCGAGATTTTCTAGTTTTTTAGGATTAATATGTTGGCTCTGTTTAACTCTACTTTAATATAATAAATAATAACGAGCAAGGTGGCCCACGCATTTGCGTGGCTAGATTGTTGTCAGCGTATAGAGTTTATCTCTAACTCGTAATCTTTTTTAGGGTAACCTTCAACTCATAATCTATCTCTAATATATTAGATTAGATTTAGAGTTTATAACTAATCATATAAGTTTAACTCAAACTCATAATCTGTTTTTAGTAATATCCAACTCATAGTCTATCTCTAATGTATTAGATCAGATTTAGAGTTTATCTCTAATGTATTAGATCAGTTTTAATAGTTTGATATATAGAATATTTATTTATTTTTTTTATCTGATTTGGTGAAAACTCAGAAAGCATTTAAGATATGTTTGTGGTCGCTGAAATTTGAATCGTTAATCCAAGACCGCGTGCCATGACAGATCTACGAATATTTTATCACGTTTGACATTATAAACTTATTATCCATCATCTTATAAGGACATGTTTTCATGCCGGCACACATACATATATCAATATTTACAAAAGCAAAAATCCTAAGCTGCAGAACATGAGATGAACTTGTAAGGGCCTACGAGGTTACAATTCTAGTGCCAATCTGTACGGCTTGCCACAAACAAAATTGCAATTTTGAGCCTACCAAAACTACTGCTCAAAATCTGATTATTTACAGCAGGGGATGCGCTTACTGAATCGAACAGCGAAATTGCCAAAAGAAAACTGCAACTTTTAACATTACCAAGCGCAACAATAATCGAAACAACTAAACCAAAAATCATCACACAAAAGAGAGATCGAGCGGGTTTATGCTTGAACATGATGATGCCGCCAAAGAAGGTGACCCAGAGCGCGGCGCCCCAGTCGGTGGTGAAGCAGATGACGTGGGCGAGCCTCGCCCCGCGCTTGTTAGTTTATCTTGACTCATAATTCTTTTTTATGTAATCTTCGAAACATGATATATCTTTAATATATTAGATTAGATCAGATTTATAGTTTATCTCTAATATATTATATCAGCTTTATTAGTTTGTTATAGAGATTAATATTGACCGCTAGATTTACATAATATTACCCACATTCAACTATGTAGATCTTTCCTTTTTAGGATTTTAGGATTAATGTTTTAGCTCCGTTTAACTCTGCTTTAGATATATATAAGTAAATAGATTGGTCTCTTTGTGTAATATAATATGGTATCAAATTAATCATTTTGAGTTATTAGATCATCTCCAACGATATCTCTTCAGGGGTCATTTTTTCTTTGTGAAGAGATTCTAGTCACCCAAGATGCTCCAATAGAATTTCTTCATGGTTCTCTTCAGAAAAAAAAATTATTCGTGCATTCTCTGCAGAAGAAAATTATCTCTCCGTTCTCTTCACGAATATTTTTGATGGGATGCTGTTGAAGATGGTGGGGAATGAATGAAAAAAAAATATGAGGAAGGGAATGGGGAAGGAAATAGAATGAAGACAAAATGGTCGGAATTGGTTTTAGCATGGGAAGCAAAGTAAATCTACTTAGGACCTTTGACCCATGTCAACTCCACAACAGAACTTTTGCCAACAGGACACCTCCAGGAACTTCACAGTTCACACCAGATCCCTCGCACGACGAAAAATGGCTAAAAGCTGAAACTTGCATCAAGCTGATGCCTTCTTTTATCCCCGGAGCGTGTTTCCCTTCCTCAGATTGGAGACCTGACCAGTAGCAGAGTGTAGCACAGATGTCATGTATAACAAGAGTAGGGGATCTCATGCATTTCCCTTCAAAGCAAGTGAGGTTTTTCATTTTCCAAATCAAGCAGCAAACAACAGCAAGACATAAAGTGTGCATTTATTTGCCCTCTGCCAGATATTACCAAATAACTTGAGGGACTACTAAACATTTTTTGGCCTGCATACCACATTCCAGATGTGAGCAGCCAAACTACAACCAAGAAAGGTGCAGCGAGGTTTCAATGTTTGTACAGAAATAACAAGAGGGGTTTCCACCCCAATTATGTTTCCTCATATTGTATTTTGCTAAAATGGAATTTCTCTGTAATATCCAAACTAAAATTTTGGCTTTTAAAGGCATTTTGGATTTTCAAATATTTTTGAAATCACAAGGAGGAAGGTGACTGCATGTCAGTGCACAGAGAACTGAAGGAGAATTTGTGTTTAGTGGATAGGGTTCACCTTGCTAGATCAGGGACATTAGTGAAATGAATATTCTTAAAACCAGAAATTAGCGCATTCCAAGTTTCTTCTTCTGGTGGGAACCATGTTTTAAAACCTAGAGCCCAGTTTTTGTCTCTGCATTTTTCCAGAGAAATCTTCTTGTCGTTGCAGTTTGAGAAAGTTTGAGGTACAGCCTCCTTACTTGATTTATCTTAGAACCAGATATCATTCCAAAATCAATTTTTTTCTCCGTTGCCTAAACATATTTCCTAATTCTTATGTACCAGTTTTTTATTTTAAGTAGATCAGACCAGCAAGGAAGACTAATCCGAACTGTTGTTAGACGGAAGGAATGAACCATATTTCTTTTAAGTGTACTGTAAAAATTCTCTAAATTTCAATGCAAGAAAAAAGAAAGAAATCCAATCATGGAATTAGTTTCATCGAGTTATTTACTTTAATATAAAATAGGCACATTCAGAGCAATTTTTTCCCAGGAGGCCAGGAGAAAATTTTCAGAGCATTACTCCATCCTCTGTCTCCCAGGAGCAAATAGATGCATGCATGCATGCAAACATGTCATCCCAAACGATGGATTCAGCATTATTACAGCACAGGCCACACATTTAAACTCAAAGTAGAAGGCAGCACACAACACACACAAGTAGCTGCTGCTCATTTGAAAAGCATAACAAACATACACATGCAGCAAGGTTCGACGCTGCAAGCACACCACCAGATGCTTCTTAGTTCAGATACATATAATCATTGGAAAAAAAAAAACTTTGGAGTCACACTATCGCGCACCCGTGTAGATGATGCACGCGCACACACACACTAAGCACAACAAGCACTCCTCAAGCCAGGCCAGGTTTACGAAGACAGACATGCACGAAACCAGGTATCAGGCTACTTTATTGTTTGAAACGCGTGCAGCAGCATGAGCAATCGTCGCAGAGTAGACAAAGCGGTCCCATGTGACGTCACGGTGGATGGAGGCGAGGCCGTAAGCGACGCAGCAGCTCACCTAGGCGCCGCGGGTAGTGGTCAGATCAGTAGCACTATATTGGAAAAGAAAAGCAAGATGGATTCATGGATCAATGTGCAAATGGAGTACCTGAGAAGGGAGCCCCTGGGCAGTTTGTGCCTGTAGTAGCGCGAGTGTGTGGGCGCCTCGAAGAGAGAGGGGTGGTGGCCGGCCTCCAAGCCGTCCCACTCCAGCGCGTCCCACACGTCCTTCTCCACCTCCACGCTCGGCTTCTTCTCGCCTTCTCCACGGGCTTCCACGGCCGGCAGCCGCCGCAAGCCCCAGCATCCCCTGATCCTCAGGGTCTGGAGCGTGGGCGCCACCATCCTGGCCTCCTCACATATCCGCCGCAGCGTGGGGAGGTCGTACAAATGAATTTCGCGCAACTTCGGGAAGTAGACTTCCTTTCGGATCTCTCCTGGTTCATATGGGTCCTCCAGTGCGACGACGGCGAAGTGCTTGAGGTCGCCGCAATGGATGATGTGTAGGGTCTCCAAGCTATAGAAGTCGTGTTGCCACCACACCGGCATCACGAACTGGAGCCTGGGGCAGGAGCGCAGGTGTAGGTGCTGCAGATTTTTGAAGTTTATGAGAGGGAAGGTACCTTTGCTCCAAATGCAGCAGGCCATTAGGAGATCGGCTGCCCAGAAGGTTTCCAACGGAACAAAATCAAACGAATTTTGAGGAAAGACGGTAGCCATCCTAGGGCACCTCTCCACGTGGCATCGTTTGAGGTGGTTCTCCCAATCACCTTCAGGCATACTAGCACTGGATGAGACATCATGCACATGAATGGATTCAGCACATCGCCTTATCAATTCTCCTAAATTGGGACGGGTAGAATCTAGCATTTCGCTCTCCACGCTATGGCTCCCTTGAGCAATCTCGATATGGCGACCCATTCTTGCCGTCGGATGTTTCGGAAAATCATGTGTCAGAGCATCCCCAACCATGCTCATCATAACATCACTGTATTGACTGGTGTGAATAGGCTGGAGTAGACTCACTTCATCGCTTGCGTCATTGCTGGCTTCTTCAATTTGTACTGCTCCACTATACATAGGTGAAGAGGTGACGAGGATATTAAAATAAACATCCTTAGGCGTGTGTTCTTCTATTGGAAAGCATAAGGATCGCACAAGCCTCGCATCTGCAAGAATAGCATTTGTTTATAGGTTGAATTATTTATTCCGATCAACTGATGGTCGAGTACATCCAGTACCACCTCGTGTGTCGATGCACAATAACTCTAAGTCGGGTTGTATCCGGGATTCACTGGTGCTCCATTTTATGGCACGAAGTCTTTCACAACCAAGTAGGAACAGTCGTTTGAGACTTGGGGTTTCCATGACCATAATATGAAAGTCAAGTATCTTGATTGCTGTTCCTGAGAGGTCTAGCTCCACGAGGTTTGGTAGCCCACGCATGAATAGATTCTCTAGTCTTGTGCAGCCTTCAAGTGAGACCTTGATAATTTTGGCAGGCTTCTGATCCGAAGAAGAAGGACGTGATTCTTTTGGAGGCAGCTCAACGACCGGTGTCCAATGAGATGCTGGTCCGTAGCCATCCAAGCTCAAGGACTTGAGTGAGGAAGGAATCATATCAAAGGAAATGATATTTCCTATTTCCCTACAACCATATAATATAATATAATATAATCTATTTATTTAGTTTTTGCCACACCATACACAACTTGACTCAATGTCATGTGAATATGCAAAAAAAAGTGCCATTTGATCACGGTTAAGTGTCACCACAAATGACAACATCTGCTAGGTATGATACTATTGTCATTGCTTTATATATGTTATGGCATATTTGACTCAATTTATTATATAACATAACAATATTTTTACGGAACATTTTTCTGCATGTAGCTCACTTTCAGTATAATGATAGGATCACACTGCAAATTAGTTTGTTATGTGTCGGCCCCACATGATGAAATCCTGGCTCCGCCCTTGATTGTATGCCCCACATTGAACTGTCAACCAACTCCACACACAAACCCTCCACCAACTAGACCCTATGGCTAAGGCGACACCTCATCACCGTAATGTTACCATAGCCCCTCATTTGCACAAGTGGAAAGGAGCAAAGGACTCCAAATATAGAAGGGCAAATGTGCAATTTTTTTTTATTAAATTGCATTATTAATCAATTTATCCAAAAACCTGAACAAATAAAGAAGGATGGACAATACCCTTGTACTTTCTGACACTCTCCCTCACATGGACCAGTTAACCCTAAAGTCTGAACTGATGGGGAAGGAGCGCAATGCACTTATACTTTCAACACTTTTAAGTTTGATATTCTCTAATATCCACCCCAAAACAAATTTGGTCCAATAATACTGATGATTTGCATTTATGCCATTATTAAGGTGCAAAATTACATGATACGTAAAAATTGCTATTTAAGGGCACTCCCAATACAGGTTTCTTCACCGTTTCTTAGTATGCCATGTAGGACAGATAAATTATGTGGCAGCAAATTAATGTGTAGAGAGATGAAAATCGTTTCTTAATCTGAAAACCATTACTTCACACAAAACGAAACACTAGAAATAATTTAGAAATCCACTGTGGTGATCAACGTTTCTTCCCATAACTTTTCTACCAATTAAAAATCGACGATAAAAAACCCACTCAAAAAATCATGCAATGTAGTGGCTGTTTCTAAATCTATTATTAATACACACTCTCTCTCTCCTCTAATTAACCATGTAAGCAACAATGCATTGTGATTGCTCTAATAATAGCATGGGTGAAATTAATCCCTTGTTTTATTGATCTAACGGCAAGCGATGATCACATATCAAGGAGGAGGAGTAAGGCGAACTGATCCATTGTACAGGTCTATTATCTCAAATCCCAATCATTTCTTACCACTATAGGGGTAATTGGTATCCGGACTACCGCATAGCTGATCGAGCACTTTAATGAAATCCGCTTTCTCATCCCTATGAGTTTTAATTAGTTTGATTCGTAAAATGTTTGTAGCACTTCCAAAAGATGAAAGAGGCAAATAAATGACCCCCTGTCTGCTGTTTACATAATCTGTTCCCTTTTGAAATATTGGGCAGATTTGGCTAAAGCTGATGATAAAGAGCTTTTGGAGATGGGAATCGATGGCATTTTCAAGGCAGTGAGCGGTTTAAAAAGCGGAAAGTTAGGAGAAGATGTTTGAATTCCTGCTTGTGTCTAGCTCCTAGATTGTTTCTTAGCTTCTCTGCCTGATGTAATGTTTCCTCTCTGTGGTGGTGATACAGACGTCTTTTGCCTCTGAGGTGCTGGTTAAAACGATGTAGAGCTTGGTGTTGAGCCACCTCCTCTACGTTGGTTGTTTTGCGATTGGTACTAAACTACTGGTTACGTTGTTGTTTGCTTTCGTTTCTAGGTAATGGAAATGGAGGTAGGGTGTCTGGTCCTTTTTCAAAAAAAACCACATGTTTAGGAGACTAACACACACTTAACCATAGGTTTAAACAATTAGTATCACCTAACCACGCTTGTTGTATTCACTTAACAGTAAACCACGGGTTTTTCGTGTGGGAGTGACATATGGACAGAGGACATGGCTCCATGTCGTCTGGGCCCACATGTCAGGCCAAAGGCCTGTATTAGAGGTCGTCTCAACGAGCATTTTTCATCCACTGTGGTCATGCTCGGAGAGGATGGCACCGTGGGCTGGGTCGACCTCTGGAGCGGCATTCTGCTCTATAAGGTGCTCGGTGATTAGCCTCGGTCTGTGCTCTGTGAAATGCCAGTGCCATTGCCCATGGACTTGATTAACAAAGATAATGGGATGGGAATCCAAGGCTGCCCAAAGTTTTGTCGTGGCGTTGTCTTCATCATGCGCACGGGCCGCCTCAAGTTTGCTCAAGTCGTGCTTAGTGGCACACGGCTTCCTGATAATGATATTGAGACCGGGGCGCCCTCCTTTCAAATCCATTACTGGACACTCACCACATGGAGTAGCTGACTAATTCTTGGAAGGATTGGGAACATAACTTCACAGTCAAAGCATCCGAAATGGCAATCAGTGACTCAGTTATGTCATCAATAGCGCTGGATTGCTCAATAAACCACACGATGGTGGTGCAGCAGCAACAGCAGAGCGTGCCTTGCACAACCTTGTGGTGTCTAAATCTACGGACGGGCGCAGCAAAAAATAATAGGAGGGGCTGAAGTTTAGCTTAAGGTCCAAGTCTGAAGTTTAGCTCCTTGTTCCCTTCTATTTTACACTAAAAATTATAGGTGGGTATAAGGTAGGGCTCCCATTTTGAAAAAGAGAACTCTCGCGGCGGCGGCTTAGGAGAAAAAGGGCGAGCTTTGCGTCGCTCAGATCTGGGGTCTCCTTGCGTCGGTAGCAGCCTCCAGGCAGCTGTCGGGGTAGAAGGAGCACGGATCTGGGCGGGGCACTTGGATCTGAGATTTCTTCGTCAGCAGACGAAGCAATAAGGTGTGATTTTTTTATCGTTTTAGTCAATAAAAGACCTTGTGTCGACACGACGGAGGAAGATGCAGAGCTTTGGCTTGGGCCTAAGTCGACGCGGCTATTGTGGCCGGCTTGATTATTTGGGTCGAAAGCAAGGCTTCTCTTTCGGTTATCTGGTGAGGGTCAAAATAAAGTTGTCAATTGAAAAAAAGGGAACTTGTTTTGCCCTT
Source organism: Raddia distichophylla (assembly GCA_005191435.1). Taxonomy (NCBI): domain Eukaryota; kingdom Viridiplantae; phylum Streptophyta; class Magnoliopsida; order Poales; family Poaceae; genus Raddia; species Raddia distichophylla. Next base: position 1,909,619 of record SPJY01006728.1, read on the forward strand.
CTTCACTTGCTAGATCTGGTTATTTCTTATCTGTTTCTTGCGCCAGAGATCTTTGTGGAGTCGAGCCAGCCGAGTGTGTTTTTTTATGGTTATTCCTCCTTCAGATTGTTCCTCGAGTCAGAGATTCAAGACGTCATGACTACTTTTTGATATTGATCTTTCAAATCTGCTTCCTATGATGGTTGACTACGGCGGTTTCCAGAGTTCACGAAGACGATGGAGTCAAAGAGAGATTCGGATATGATGGATTGTTAGCATTAGACCCTTGTCATGATCACATTGTAATTTTCTTTTTGTGTGAGGGCTTCTATGTAAGAGGGACATTAATATTTTAATAATAAGTCTCTTTTCTCAAAAAAAAGACCATTTTGAAAGAAAAGGATCGATACAGGGAGGCATAATTCTTTTTAAGTTGGAAAAGGTATTGCTTAAGTCCCCAATTATGTTAATAAAATAAAACAATTCCAAAAACTATAATCCAAGTATTAAAATAGAAAATAATACTCCAGAAACTTTGGAATTTTTTAATATGATGAAACGAGAATATATTGGCTCTAAATAAATTATCTCCATGCATTAACTACTCGTCAACGATGTATATAAATTAACGAGCAAAACCAAAAAAATATAGTTAGCATAAGAAAATTAGAAAATCATCCCCGAATACCATGATCTAATGTTCAGGTAGTCCTTAAATATCATGTGTTTTGAAATATGTTTGCAATTTTAAATATTGAATTATAGCTTCGTAGCAATTTTTTTTATTTTACTCCTTAATATATGTGAATAATTTATTTAGATCCAGCAACGTTTCGCTTAAGCGTTTCAAAAGCTATTGGGTCGATGCAACCATGAGACTGGGGACACCTGCACAAAAACAAGACGCCATTGTTGCAAGTAGAGATGTGTTTGGGCATTGTTGACGATGACAAGATAAACATATCACAAGCAAGAAGGTTGCTCTCACTCTTCCCGGCTTTAGGCACACCATTTGCATGGCACATGCGTAGATAGATCCATGCACGGCTGTCATGAAAACAAAACCATTTTGAAAGACAAGGATTGATACAGGGAGGCATAATTCTTTTTTAAGTTGGAAAAGGTATTGCTTAAGTCCCCAATTATGTTAATAAATTAAAACCGTTCCAAAAGCTATAATCCAAGTATTAAAATAGAAAGAATACTCCAGAAACTTTGGAATTTTTTAATATGATGAAACGAGAATATATTGGCTCTAAATAAATTATCTCCATGCATTAACTACTCTTCAACGATGTATATAAATTAACGAGTAAACCAAAAAATATAGTTGGCACAAGAAAATTAGAAAATCATTAGCATAAGAAAATTAGAAAATCATCCCCGAATACCATGATCTAATGTTCAGGTAGTCCTTAAATATCATGTGTTTTGAAATATGTTTGCAATTTGAAATATTGAATTATAATTAATTTCCTAGCAAATTTTTTATTTTACACGGTTTGGGACTAATTAATATATGTGAATAATTTATTTAGATCCAAAACATGTTATATTAAACCTACAAAATAAATTAATTTGTAGGCCATGTTGATATATTTAATATTTGAATAGTATTTTTCAAAAAACATTTCCCTGATGTCATGCCAAAAAACAAAACTACCTTTTTTTTTGGGGGGGGGGCAGGGTTAGGATTGGGGTGGGTGGGATAAATAAGCTTGCTTTTGAGGGTTGAGTGTTGTTAGATGGTTTGTTTTGGAGTTGAGGGTTGATTTTTAGGCTTCACTCAAAGTGTGTGTGGGTGAAACTGATAGTCGTCAGATCCGTGGGGGTAGGGACTCATGGGAATCGCATCCGAAAACCGGCAAGGGTGAGTGGTTTGATTTCCCACAAACCTAGTGGGTTGGGGACCTAATTCCTTTCTAGGATTGGGGCTTGTGTGCGCCAAGCCCTAGAAAAGTAGTTAAGACTACCAACCGAAGCAACCCAAAGCCAAGTCCTCCCTCTTCAAATCAACATGCGTCGCCGCATGAGGCTCTACCCCGACCGTCCTTGGCACCCCAAAAATCGCCGCCACCACCCAAAACTAACCTTGTTCTGACATTAGCGGTCGCTACCTCATTGGTGGCCGCTAGACAGATCGAACTACAACAGCATCTGAAAGCTTGTGCGTAGGCCTCAATGGTGGTGGTGAAGGCTGAAAGCTCATCCATTGATGTCAACGGTGCTAGATCCAGCGGTGGACAGCCATGAGCTCATCTCTGAACTCTAGATCCAATGTTGGTCATCCCTAAACCCCTCTTCTTTCTATGTGTGTTTACGGATGGACAACGATGACGAGGCACCAACGAAATCCATGGGGGCTTGAGTAGTGGAGTGGCGGCAGTATGCAATGTGAGAAGACTGGGAGGTAGCGGCAACGTTGCCAGCATAGGGAGATGATGAGGCCCGCAGTATGGCCCATTAGTGTGTGCTAGAGACCTACGGGGAACTTGTTGTGTTTAAGGTATTCGGCGTGTGCGGGTACATGTTTCACCCTGTTATTCGTTTCTGGTTCAGGTTAGTTTACAATTTCAGTTTTCAAGTCGGGTGTGATTTTGCTCCACCGACCCCAACCCGCCCCATTTCCATCCCTATTGGTGGGGTTGTTTTTCCCCCAAAACTAAAATGATAAGTACACTACATATTTTTGGTTAAAAAGGGTCCTTGATTCTACATTATGCACAAAGGATTATTTAGTATGATGTATGGCAATGTTGGATTTTATAGGAGCAACTAAAAGACATTTTTTGTGGTAAATAAAATAAAAGGTGAATAATCTATCTGGCCAATTATAACCCACCTTTCTTAGTTGGGCACTGTTGAAATTGGAGTCTCTGATTGATTGAAGTCCACTCTTGGATGATCCAATTGGTTAGGACATCACAATCAAGACAGCCCTATGTCCTTTTCTCCGATGGCTTTATCACATATATTGGGCATGCAAATGCATTATGCAATGGCCTTTCTATCTAATAAGCTAACCGCAGGACTAATTCGATCTCTTTCCTTGCCACATGGATGACTGGTTTCGGCTCGCATAGTCTCATGCATACGCTAGTGGCTACACTTGTTATTGTTAATGGTGGTTTGCTGGTTTCGTCCCCTCCGCCGTGCCCCGCTACCAGGTTAGGGTTCGGTTTGGTGTCACCGTCGATTTAGGGCTCAGATTCACCGTCGGAAATAGAGGGATGGCTGGGGGAGGCGGCGCCCTGGCGGTTGGTTGGGATGGAGTGAGGGCGGCGGCGGTGGCATCGGAGCTGTGGAAGGGGGTGAAGGCGCCGGTCAGGTTAGGGTGGACGGGGCGGCACGAGGGCGGGAGGGAGGTGGGGGTGGAGCGTCCGACGGCGAGGGAGGAGGAGGGGTGCATGCGTGGGGAGAGAGAGACGGGGAGAGAGAAGAAAACTAGGGAGAGGGGGAGGGGTAAGAAAAGAGAGGAAGGATTTAGGTCAATCCAACGGCCTAGAAAATCTTTTGGACGACACAATGGCCTAACAGTTGTGTGAGAGTCGATCCCTATTTATATTTCGCAATTGCTATTTTGCAGGCGCCTGCAATTAGCCAAAATATGCAGGCGCAAAAAATTCCACTTTCTTTCTACTGTTTTTTCCACATTTGCATTTATGGAAGAAACGCTTCGCGATAGTGGAATTTTTTGTGCAAGGTCGATTTTTGTGTGTGTGTAACTAGGGAGAGGGGGAGGGGTAAGAAAAGAGAGGAGTTGTGTAAGAGTTGTGTGAGAGTCAATTCCTATTTATATTAATATGTAATACGTACTATAATATATATCCTATATATAATACTTATTTTCAACTGTACCAACACGACGCCGTAGTGCCGTACGTGCTGTGTTACAGAGAGGAAGAAACACACTTGTCTATGAAAATACTACCAATTTAAATTCCGCTAGTGGTCATATTCCACGGTATTTGACATCATGCTGTTAACTAGGAGCTAGAATCGTAGCAAAAGGCGGATTATCATCGTCCATCAACTTCTAGAGCTTTCATTACTCATTAGATATGCATTTGCGTGTGTATATATAGCCACGGTGATTAACTAACCATGATCAATAATGGATAACTGGATGCAAGCAAGAGAGAAGCAGATAGACAGAAGGCCAGGAGGCAGAGTGCTCATCTCCATGGATCTCTGCCTTGAGCCCTTGATTGATGATTGAGCATTGACCACTCACCACCGAGAATGATGTATGGACTAGAGCTAGAATTGGCCATTGGGAGTAGGAGTAGCTAGCTAGGGTTAGCTAGCTTGTCTGAACCCCTCCTGACGCTCGCGACAAGCCGCCCGCTTGCCCCACGGCCATGAGTTTGCCGGCCACCACCACCTGATCACCGACGGCGAGCCCCACGGCGCATGCACGCCCCGGGATAAGCTCGAGGCCCAAAAGGCGTCGCCGAGATGCTGAAAGCGGAGAAGAGACGAAGGGTAGATGAGAAAAGGAGGCAGGTTTTTGGCGCCTCCCCGTCGCTCGCCGACGAGGAGCGCACTGCACCGGCACTGTAGCCGGAGCTACGACACTGCGCACTGAGCGGCGCTGGAGATGAACTGTCACTTTGTGTGGCTAGATGGGCTCCACAGGGCACAGGGAGCAGAGCCTATGCACATGGATCCGTCTGATTTACTGTAGAATTTAAATTTCCCAAATTGGGTTGAAGCAAAGGCAAGCGTGTACTGGAACTGGAGTGGTTTTTTTATTCTATACCCCTATTTCCTTTTTTCCGCCAAACCTATTCAACAATGAAACTTCGCCACAAGTAACTACATCTCGAACTACCTATTGAGGAATATCCTTTCTAATTTATATAGCATAGAGTTCTCCCACGATTGGAAGAACGAGCGAATCATGCTCTAAGACTCACCTACTTTCCCTTGCCATTGGCTTTGTTGCCATCTAGATATAGATAGCTTGGAGTGCGGAGCTCTAGATAGGTTGGAGTTCATTCTAAAATGTAAGGTGTGTATGTATTTTAAAAAGTTAATGTTTAGAACGTTTGACTAATAATTATGTTAGGAACATATATGTTCAATGTTATGCATGTGATATAGTTAGATTCGTATTTCAAAGTACTTTGATATGATGTTAATTTTATACTTATTGATGATATAATATGAAAGAAATTAATGGTCAAAGTTTACATTTGTTGACTTTATAAAAAACTATATGCCTTACATTTCAGAACGAAGAGAGTATTATTTTATAAAGTTATTTTAAAAATATATGCCATGCTGTTTTTTAAAAAAATATGTGTCCGTTGTCCAAAAGAGGTGCACTTTCCTACTAGTGCACCAAATCTAAACATAACATTGGTGGTAGTCTACTACGATGATTCTACTAGGTGCATCGGGAGTATTTTCTCTTCTCAAAGGCTTTGGTCCTGTTCTCCTGACTCTACCAGCCCTCTTGTGTTTTCTTGCATGATCTTCCTCACGCTTGGAGGCATGTTGCTGTTGGTCGGCCTCCTTCTGTCTAGCTAGCTCCTCTCACCAACGCTTGTTTTTCTCTTCCTGGTAGGCAAGCCGCCACTACTCCATGACCCTAGCTCTATTAACCTCCATCGCCCTCAACACGTAGTGCCATTGCTCGGGAGTCTGCTTGGTGTCCAAATACTGCACAAACTCACATAATGAAGATTATACAAAGGATAACAAGATTTAGATTAGTGTGGTAATATATTCGAAGGCAAGTACATCTGGAACCATTAACTTACCTGGTTTTGCCCCGTCTCTGCTCCTCGTCGGTTTGGTCATGCACGTAGTTCACAAACATCCAATATACCTCCTATCGTAGACGTAGGATATCTTAGTTGACCTCCTAAAAAATTTAAAGATCCCCGCATATACATATGGATGCCTCGAGGTCTCTCGAGAGGTGAGAAAAACTCCATCCCCCCTCTTCTCCTTTTTTTCTCTTCCTTTTCTCTTCCCTCTTTTCCCACTGTGGTTGTTCTATACTTTGCTGCCCTTGATTTCCATATGTGGTGGGAGAGGTGGTCGGGCTAGGCTTAAAGCCCAGCCCATTGCCCATGAGGAAGGAGAGAGGGGGAGATCTCCCCTATCCCGGGCGCCGGACGTGACCTCCCCAATGGTCGGCCATAGCTCGTCAGCGAGGTCGAGTGACATGTCGCCCCTATCGCAGGCGATCACCCCTCTTCTAGGCGATAGATGCTAATTTTTTGAAAAACCGACGCAAAATGTTTTTATTAAAGTGAACAAAAAATAATTGTCGACGGTTGGGATATTGACCCAAGTCAACTAAGGTTCTTCAAGAGGGAGATAGGAGACACGCTGAACAGAACGAACAACAACGAACAGGAAAACAGGGGTTTTTATCCTGGTTCAGGCCTCTCGGGAGAGATAATAGCCCTACGTCCGGTCTTTCTTATATATCAGAGATGAATACAAGAGGTGGCTCGACGAGACGAACAAGTCTCGGCGAGATTATGGTGTACAAGAGCGCAATAAGCTATGATGCAAAGATCAGGTGCGTAACTCCTGTCATCTACACGCCGTAGGGGCCCTGTTTATATAGTGTAGAGCAAACCGACCTACCGAGGGAATATCGGGCCGGGCTAACTACGAGATCGTAACGAACTCGACATGCTAAATATATCCCGAGACAGATAAGGCATACTCCTAATCTTGGGGATCACGACTTCTGCTCCAATCCGGGAAACCAACGTCCGGGTCTTCACGTAGCCGTGCAGAACTCCTGTTCGAGTCGGACTCAAACACGAAGTCTTAGGCGCCACGCAAACGTACCGATCAGGAAGCTGTTCGGCACGAAGCACATGGGCTGAATAGAACCTTCCAGGGAGCTGGGCCCTAGCAGGCTGTTCGACTGGGCCGTCAGGGAGTGGGCCATGGCAATGGGCCGTGATTTTATCCCCGACAATAATATAAAATAAAAAATTGAGTAGTGTGTGGAGTGAGATGTCTATTCTCACTCCAGGTTCCGTTGACGCGGTGAGGTGCATATTGACAGTTGGACTGGTATCCTATGTCTTTGTACCACATATATGTGGGGCCATGTGCGATGGGGTCTACATATATGTCAGTAACACAAAGATGCCTCAAAGGCAAAGAATTCCACGAAACCGATGCATATTTAATTATTTATAGAGTACATATAAGTATGTTTTTTTTTGTGGCGTTGTGCCATGTTTAGGGTCTGCAAAAATTGAAAATTTATAGTGTGTACTGGACATCCAAGCATGTAGTGTGATGGTCGAGTTGGGGTGTGCGTCCTCGGCATAGTCTTCTTCAACCGAGGAAACCCGAAAACCGCTCGAACAACCGCAAATAACAGTTCAAAAAAAAACCGGCAAACTTAATTAACAGAGGTTTTGGTCGCTCGCATCATACCAGCGAGCAGTGAGCAGAGTAGCTTGCTGATGGTGAAGGTCGCTGTCGACGAGCACGAATGATAGTTTGGCGGGGGTGAGCTGAATCTATGTCCATGGTGCTGTGCTATGCAGTATGCACGCGTTCACTCGCTCCTGCTCCGAGTCCGAGGCTCTTTCAGCTTCAGCGCACACAGGAAAGCTGGGCCAGCTACATCAGGGCATCAGGCCTGTGGGCTGCGCATGGATTCGGATTTTGCTTCTTTCACATGCCGCAGGTTGCAAGCTTGCAGCTTGGGTGCCCTAGTCTAGCCTCTATACATTCTCAGAATCTCAGGTGCTGTGCACAGTGCTACCGCAGGAGTGCAGGTCAAGATCGGTGAAGACAGATGGACAGACAGGACCCTTAATATGCCCATTGCCGGCAGCTGCTCTTTCTTCTTTATGCCTTCAGGGACGAGTGAGCTAGCCACCCATCGATAAGTAGCTGGTGTGGCACCTGTTGACTCTTTTTTGACTCTGACTCGCTAAAAAGTAGTAGTGCAGTACCATCTCCGGCCATTGGCATGGTCCATGAAATACAACTTTGATAGTTTATTAGTGTTGTTTATTTGTAAAACTCAACGTATCTATGCAAAGTACTTTTCGAGAGATCTATGCTTATAATTTTAATATATCTGAGCTCAATATTTAAAAGGTCACTCATCTACTATCTATCTATCTATCTAACTAACTATCTATCTATCTACTATCTATATAAAACAGAGTTCAACGGAGCCACCACATTAATCTAAAATCCTAGAAATTCCCACGTTAATCGAAAAATAGTAGAAATTTTCACGTTAATCATAGAAAAAAAGAAAAATCTACATCGTTCAATATGGATATTATTATGTAAATCTAACGGTCAATATTAACCTCTCAAAAATAGTAGAAATTCTCACGTTAATCATAGAAAAAAGAAAAATCTACATCGTTCAATATGGATATTATTATGTAAATCTAACAGTCAATATTAACCTCTCAAAAAATAGTAGAAATTCTCACGTTAATCATAGAAAAAAGAAAAAATCTACATCGTTGAATATGGATATTATTATGTAAATCTAACGGTCAATATTAACCTCTCGAAAAATAGTAGAAATTCTCACGTTAATCATAGAAAAAAGAAAAAATCTACATCGTCGAATATGGATATAATTATGTAAATCTAACGGTCAATATTAACCTCTATAACAAACTACTGAAGCTGATCTATATATTAGAGATAAACTCTACATCTAATATGATATATTATCTATATCTTAACACAAATCTAGCCGCGCAAACGCGCGGGTCACCCTGCTCGTTACTATAGTTTTATGGTTTTGACGGGGAGGACCTGTGCACAGGATACTCGAAGTCGCCACTAACTGGGGGAGGGGGGGTTCTTGCCGGTTCGGAGTTCCGGGGCTAACCTACACGTTTCCTTGTACGCTGATGACATAGCCATCTTTGTCGCCCTGATTAAGTGGTGGTTGGACGACATCCTGCGCTCCTTGCCTCCAGGTCCTTCCCAGACGTGTTTAGCTCCATCATCCTTGACTTCCTTTGGCACCTTTGGCTCAAAAGAAACTCCAGAGTCTTTCAGTCTGAACAGCCCTCCTCAGTCCTGTTCGAGTTCATCAAATACGACTTCCACCTGTAGGAGCCGGCTTGTGCTAGTATCGAGTGTGTAAGTGAGGATCTTGTAATTTGCTTGCTCTATAGCCTTTGTGGCCTGAGGTTATAAATTCCCGTCTGTACCTCTCTACCTTACTTTTATACGAGCGAGGTGGCCCCTGCTTTTGCGCGGCTAGATTTGTTTCGTCATATAGAGTTTATCTCTAACTCATAATCTATCTCTAATATATCAAATCGGATTTAGAGTTTATCTCTAATATGTTATATCAGCTTTAGTATTTAATATGAATTTCTAATATATTTTTTAATCTCAACCGCATAGATCTTTTTTTTTTTTGATTTATGTGATAATTTCTTTGATTAATCTAGACTGTTATAATTTGGTCCCACCGTTGATCGAACGGCTAAAATAATCATATTATATCATCTTTAATATTTAATCTGAATTTCTAATATGCATAGATCTTTTATTTTTTCTTGATTTATGTGAGAATTTCTTTGATTGATCTAGGCCGTTATAATTTGATCCCATCGTTGATCGAACGGCTGAAAAAATCTGGTTGATGTGGACTAACGTGCTGGCTCCGTTTTCCTCTGATATAATAGTATAATAACGAGCAAGGTGACTCGCGCTTTTGCGCGGCTAGATTTGTGTTAAGATATAGATAATATATCAGATTAGATTTAGAGTTTATCTCTAATATATAGATCAGCTTCAGTAGTTTGTTACAGGTAGATTTACATAATAATATCCATATTCAACGATGTAGATTTTTTCTTTTTTCTATGATTAATGTGAGAATTTCTAGGATTTTAGGATTAATGTGGTGGCTCCGTTTAACTCTGCTTTTTTCGATTAACGTGAAAATTTCTAGGATTTTAGGGTTAATGTGGTGTCTCCGTTTAACTCTGCTTTTATATATATAGCAGATAATAGATAGATAGATAGATAGATAATAGATCAAAGTTAGTTCTTATGTACTTTACTTAAAAAAAAGATATTTGTTATGTCTTTTACAGTTTACTTAAAAAAGATATTTGTGACGGAGGAAGCAGCCACTCGAAAATATGTGCGGATGTGCCATGGTCCACTTGGCCCCTTCCCTGTCTGTCTCTGTCTGCCCTTTGATTTTAACTTAGTGCACTGCAATGCAACCGATGCCATTGGCAGTAGAATTGGACGTACGCTACTTATCCTAAGAACTTGCTTGCAAAGTTGCAAGTAGGAATGTTGGTTTGACATCGTTAAGGCCTCAGCTGATCTTTGTGAAGCACTTTACTAGTTTACTATCCACAATCTCATCTCACCTGTCAAGGTGAAGGGCAATATGGCATGGTAATTAAGCGCAGATGGTGCTTCTCACCTCTGACTTGCTGCAGCAAGAGAACTAGCCAGATTTGGTTCGAATCTGCGGCTGCGGCTGTTGCAAATAGCAGAAAGAGGAGCATGGAACGGTTCCATTGGAACCTTTTTATTAGATTAGCTAGCTTGTGCCGTACAGTTTTTTTTTTCGTGGAGACTGGTTGGTTAGAAAGAGTTTTAGTTTTGCCATTTTAACTTGACAAAATATGTGGTGCAAACCACTGTTTTCGTGCAAATCCGTAAAAACCATATATAAAAGTTTTGTAAATTCATGAAAAAATTACTGGAGATAGGTATGTGCACGAACTACGTCACCACCAAATCTCAAGTTTAACAAATTTGTCTTTTTTGTTTCTCCCAAACGACGTTGAGTTTAGACTTGAGATTTGGTGGTGATGTAGTTCGTGCATATACCTATCTCCAGTAATTTTTTCACGAATTTACAAAACTTTTATATATGGTTTTCACGGGGTTTGCACGAAAACTGTGGTTTGCACCATATATTTCGCTTTCATAACCATTATCTTGATTTCAGGCATAAGAAGAGACGTGAAAATATTAATCTCCTACCTTTTTCATGTTTTAGTTTGTTGTACCCAAGGTGTAAATGATGACGACTTTCGGTTTTCTTCAGCCCACAAAAGATCCGTATATAGGCCGACCATAGATCCTACAGTAAAGCTAAGTAAAAAAAACCGTTTGTCCCTCTCAACTATTATTAAAATTTTGCTCGTTCAACTCCAACACCAGATGACCAACTTTTTTATACTACTATACAAAATACCCCTCATACGAACCCATCCGATTTTGGATGACGAAGTTCTAAAAATTCAAGAAATGTTGATGTTGATGTTGATGTTGATGTTGACTAGGACGCGACGTCATCCAAAATCGGGGTGGTTTATGAGGGGAGTATTTTGTTTGATATCAATAATATAGGAAGGTTGGTCGTCCTGTTTCGGAATTGAGAGGGCAAAACCGAACTTTGGTGATAATAGAAGGGGGTAAAGTGGACTTATTGCTAAGACGATGTAGATAAACAAAATGCAACTGCTAGCCCAATTCAAAATTAGGCCCATTAACTTAGGCAACACAGCCCAAGCGGCCCATATAGTAGAAGATTTGCTCGATAAGTAGATGACTTTCATCGAACACGCGCAAAACCCCCACCTCCTCCGCCTCGTCAGCCTCTGCTCCCACCGAGATCTCTCTGCCCCACACCGCGCCGCGCAGCCATGGACGCCGTCGACTCGGTGGTCGATCCGCTCCGGGAGTTCGCCAAGGACAGCTTCCGCCTCGTCAAGCGCTGCCACAAGCCCGACCGCAAGGGTAGGCACGCGTGCTCTCCGCTCCGATCCGCCATGGTCATGCGCTCGGCTGGGCAGATCTGACGCCGGTTTGGTCTGGATTCTCTGTTGCAGAGTTCACCAAGGTGGCGGTGCGCACGGCGATCGGGTTCGTCGTCATGGGATTCGTCGGGTTCTTCGTCAAGCTCATCTTCATCCCCATCAACAACATCATCGTCGGATCAGGCTGATTTGGTCTCGACAGGTATACTTTGCTTTTGCGTCCCGCTCTAGCCCGGGATCCAGTTGCTTCGTGTTCAATTCCGTGCGTCCGTTGTGTTGGTACATGTGCTTGTGGAATTGGTTTGCCCAATTTGGTCTCGAGGAGTCGGCGTGCGTGGTAGGATTTCGTGGATCCTTTTGGTCTAATTATACAGTTAGAACTTGGTATAAAGTAGTTTGAATTCCGCGTAGATTGCGTGGCATAAGACCCCTTTTTTTGCTTGTCAGGCTAATTGGCCATCAGCCCTGTGACCACAGATCTCACATACTTCAGAACGTGAGTGCTAGTCAGTTGGGCCAAATTTTCAGTTTTTACAGGGTATTCTGATGGTTCAAAAGTAGTTGCACGAGCTACTTGACTTATATTCTACATACAGTTTTACGATGCTCAGACTACATACATACCTTCGGCAGCTTTAAACTGCTCAAGCTTTGTAGCTGGTGCCTTGAAGTGATAGATGAACTTGCTTTAAGGACATCATGGTGCATTACTAGTTGTTCATTTATCTCCAGGCCCTCTTTTAGATTCAGGAACATAACTGACCCAGTGTTAACTTGGAAGGCAGGAGTTACATTCATGTTGATGTCTTTAACCTATTATCCTATATATGCCCAGGTCATTGTGATGTTTCTGTGTGTTTATAGTGTCTTTGAGGGTTTATATGGTCACACAATATACATCTTGTTGATTGGAAGAATATTGAACTGCTTATGCTTATATTTTCACTATGATCATAGGTCTGTTCAGCATTTGATAACCCGCTTGTCAACTGTGGGTACGGACTTTTTGTTAAATTGCATTATGTGCTTACGCTATCTTTTATTATATTTGATATAGCTGATAGAAATAAACTACATGCTATTTGTTTTGACAGCAAGCTATTAAAACCCAATCCCCTAACACTAACACTTACATCTAAGCCTTGAATTTAAAATTTGAAATCAAAGCTTGCTGATTACAGCTCAAATTGGTCAAATTGCCCATGGTTTGTACTTCCTTGCTGATTGTTCCTGTAACTATATGAAACCTACAGGCATTTTTGTTTGGGTGCTAAACATTGCCACCATTGTGACATGGTGTTTTGACCGAATGAGGCTAATGTTTGCTCTGATGCCGCATGCTGAAACATATAGGGTATGCTTAATTGGCCACCTGGGCTACATTTTATACTGTCATTATTGTAATTTGCCACAATTATGGACAACTTTTGGCAAAAATTTTGCAGCATAAGCCCCCCTTTGATTCGTGGTTTGGTTTGGTTTTGTTCGGTTGAGCCAAAATTTGTTATTTTTTTACACACCAATCTGTGTAACATTTTGTAATAATTTTTTCGAGTCTCTGTGTTGTTTTTCTCAAAGATTTCAAATTTTTCATTATTGTTTAACCTTTCGGTACCTCTTTTTAAAGTCCCTCAACTTTTGGCTCAACCGAACTTAACCACGAATCAAAGAGGACCAAAGGCAAGCATCCGAACAGGCCAAGTTTCACCTAATGTTTGCTAACCTCCATACTTTCCTTTTGCATTATGTGGTGTGATATCATACTACACCAATCCTGCGTGACCCTTGGTTCCCTAGATATGGATTATAACATAATAGCTGTATGATTGCAAAGATGAAATATGATATTATTGCAAATAATCATATTGTGCTTTCTTTTGTTTAATCAACGGTTAGTGTATGTTTTTTCCATTTTAGAAAATATTGTTGGTGGCAGTGTTGTTGCACGATAAGGAATGTTGTTTTTTGCTCTGGTAATATGCTCAATTGGCTGTTTTGTTCCTTTGTGTTTCAGGTAAGAAGCTACAGGACTAGAGGGAGGTGCCAAATGTCAACATCATGGAGTCCAGTTTTCTCGCCCTGATGTCGCTCTAGGACTTTGTTGTTGTTTCCATTCGAAAAGAACTGTGTTGGTAGACCTGGAATGGTTTTATACCTCATACCGAGTGAAACTTTTATTGACTAGCGAGTAAACAAAGTGAAACTTACCAAGTTTCATTTCTTCCCGCCCCAAAATGCAAAAATAGTGTTTTTACCTTAGGTTTTGTTCTTTTTAACGTATCGTTGCGTTGGCTGGCGTATTACTATAGTAAAATCGAGAGCCCTCGAAAAGAGGACTAAAGATTATAAAAAAATAATAAAAAAATGGTTTTAGGATATTTGGTAGAACTACTAAGAGCCATGAAAAAATTGTTACAAATTATTGCAACATATATCCATATTAGCATCCAATAAATATTTGCACTAGATATGTTGCCTAAATTAAAAATAACAAAATTTACTAAAGTAACGGTACAATTTGCTGATACGCTGGAAAGAACAATGCCAGTTGCGAACAAAGCTACTGACTTTGAAGAAATCAAATTGCGAAGCGGAGTAGCTGTTGACCGTTGGTACCGATCGCCTAATGCTTCAGCCATTTCTACTACTCGGATCAGTGCTGTGCAGCAATATGCCTTGGGGTAGCAGAAAATTAAAGATTCAATTTGACTATACAAACAAAACATATGAGTACGAAAATACTGGCAATTATCAGAGTACGTATGATGTATGAAAATAATGACAATTATCAGAGCACGTATGATGTATGAAAATAATGAATTATTTGAAGACGAGAGTACATTAGTAGTTTAGTACATATAATGCAAATGTACGCAGGAGGCAGAACATCAAAGTACACAGAAAATGTGATGACCACTGTCTCACGATTCGTCGTTCTTCGTTGACACGCATAGAATTCTTCATGCTGTGATAATAAATCATGACGAGATAGTCACCACACTTAAAGCAAAAGGTTAAAGCTACCAACAAAGGCATGAAACAGTCGTATCTCAGTATCTGTAAGTGGGGTTACATGACAACACGGAGCAACCGACCAAACCCAAACGGGTCCAGAAGCAGCAGCACGGAGCTAGTGCCTGCTGGATATGCTGAAGGAGGTGACCTTCATGGGAGTGGCGACGACCAGGGGCGCCTCCGGGGAGTCGCTCACGGCGTACTTCTCGTGCATGAAGCGGCTGGCGACGATGGACTCGTCCTTGGGGATGACCTTGTAGCAGTAGCAGCTCTTGAGCCCCTCCTGGTACTGGTAGCACTCGTGGTGGCTGTTCTTCACCTGAAGGAAGTTCCAAACAACGCTGTACTTCCCCACGGTCGCAACCAGGTGCCGCTCCTGCTTACCGTTCTCCGTCACCTGCACAACTATGAGGTGAGAACTGGATGCTCGAGAGTTGAGAACATTCAAAATGTTGGTAGCTAACATGAAACACATTATTTGTCATTTGCGTGCAGTCCGACGATGTTCCAGTGACAAATTCTAGTGCAGTGTCATAAAATAGCATCGTATTATTTTCAATTCAATGGCAAGTCAAAATTGGAGGTGCAACAGGGAGTATTAGGAATACACAGAGAAAAGACAAAGCTATGTTTTGCTAAGCAACTCCAATATATAAATCATTTTTGTAAACATTAACAAGTAGATGCCACCCAATATATAAATCAATAAATTACTTGTTACCACATATCCAAAATATTAGTTATAATGATGTGAATTACACCCAACTAAATGCAGCATAGCATTAATATGATGCACCATAAGTAAAATTGACCTCAAATTCTTAATAGTGGAATGCTAAGATACACTCACCCATGAGAATCTCCCCTCACGAAACTTGTTGTTTTCCCCAGCAAGATGAGAATCCAGTGGTGTGAGCTTGAGCAACCTTGGAGCGGCAATCCTGTTCCCCATCCTACCACCAAATCCAGTCTTCTCATTCCCATCTTTGTCAATGAAAATGGTGCATATAAGTATAAGGTATGTATCAGTTGTCCCCAGAATCCATTTCCCGTCATAAGTTACATCCACATGAGTAATCGGTGAACCCAGCCCTGGAAAGGCTGTCTTCGCCATCCTCATGGAGCTCTTGGAATACAGTCGGATTTTCCCATCCAGTGACCCTACTACAATTGACCCATCACCGGTCGATGCAAAGCACTGAAAGTTTGTGCCCCTGGAGAATTGATGCCCCTGAGTCCATTGCAACACTGGCGATTCCATATCATTTGCCAAGTTCTGCACAATTCCCCTCCGGTCCCTCATATCCCACCGGCACAACCTGTTGTCATCCAGTCCCAAGAAAGTTGACTCTGACGGATCCATCTGTGCCCCTTTGCTATCATTTGTGATATCCCTCATGTTGATGTCTGCTCCATCCTTCTCAAACTTCCATTCTGAAACCATCTTCCCTGTCTCAATGTCCAGCTGGTGTACACCCTTAGCATGGGGCTTCCCATCAGTTGCTGGGCTCATCAGGAGCATGTTTGTCTCTGCCCGCATCAGAAGGGCCTTCTTTGGTGTGGAGAAGTTAGTGCTCCCTCCGGAGAACTTCACTGACACTCCCTTCCCATGTATCCCATGTTCGAAATTCCTCACCACCTGTAAGCCCGAATCACCAACAAGAAAGCTATTATCCAGTGCACCCAGTGCAAGGCTCTGAATGCCGCCACCCTCTTCCACTGGTTCCTCAAACTCCCTCAAGTCCTCCATGAGTGGCTTCAAAATTGGACTCCGTGATGGCATCGGGCTACGCCTGGGGCTTGGTGTGAATGCATCAATCGCATCCTCCCATATAGACTCGTCGCCGTCCTCTGGGCGTGCCCAAGCCGCAAACTCCTTCCCAAATACCTTGGCACGGCCCTCATCTGTGGCAGCGACACCATGGCTGTTCTCGAAGAGACAACTCTGGTACTTGGCGTGGAAATTGGCGTAGCCATCGGCGTGGAGGAACTTAAGCGCCCAGACACCGTCGGCGACGAAGTCAACGCGGCGTTGTGCGGGGAAGGTCTTGAGCTGCAGCTCCGGGCCGACCCTGGCCCGCATCTTGGATCCCACGACGAGGCACCACGGCCCTGTGGGCACGGCGTCATCATCGGGATCGGAGGCGTCGCCGGAGCGGACGAAGGAGACGGCGGCGAGGCGGTCGGACACGATCCATCGGGCGGAAGGGGAAGAGCCGCCGATGTGGAGATAGAGCTTGACAGCGTTTAGTGCGGCGGCGGTGGTGGCCGCGGGGTTAGGGTTGGCGCCGGGGCTGGGGTTCGGCGAGATGGGCGCGGAGTACTTGAGGTGGAGGCTGCGTAGGTGGCGGTCGATGGCGTCGATGGAGGCGGGGGTCGCCGCCCCTGCCCCTTTCCCACAAGCGGAGGCGGAGGCCGGGGGAGGCGTGGCGAAGTCGGAGGAGACGTCGGAGGCGCGGGAGGCGTCGTCGTCGGAATCGGAGTCAGAGAGGTCGAGGTCGTCCCGGCTGTGCGAACCCCCCATGGCAGTGGCGGCGGCGGCGGCGGTTAGGGTTTCGGCAAGGAGGCGAATGGACGGGGAGGGGTCGGAGGGCCGAGGAGCGTGCGGGAATTTGAAATTTGGGAACGCAGCTCACTGCCTCAGTACTGGCTAAAGTATTGAAGGCGACCGATACAAATTCTCCTTTTCAGATTCAAACTGATGGCTGCCACCGCTCGTTGGATCCAAGCTTGCTTTCCAAACTGAAAAGGGAAATAATCGCTTGGTGTATGAGAGTGTTAGGGCCATGTTATTTCCAGCTTAAATTAAAATTTAAAACTAACGCCGAAAAATTGTCATTTTTGTACCAGACAAACGATATAGTATTTTATAGTCGTTTTTACATGGTGTTAAATGGTTCTTCTCTGAGTTCCTCAAATAATTTTTTTATAATTTTTAAACTATTCAAAAATTCTTTCGAGTGGTAACAACTGTTTCTTAATAAAATTTTTGAACTTTGTTATGCTAAAAAGACAAGGCCACACTGTTGTGGATATCTATAATCCAGCAATCTATTTCTATTGGGCAAAGTCACTCGGTGAAATGTGTATGCCTTCAGTTTTAAACTAAAAATGGGTCAAAAGTTTAGTTTTCCTAGCTATCATTTGAATGTTTTTCTGCGTCGACTCGTGTTTTAGGCCCCGTTCTTTTTCAGCTTAACGGCTTAATAGCTTAACGACTTATCTACGTTTAAAAAGACATATGTTTTGAGTTTTTTAAGTCCTTTTTCGCTGTTTTGAAGGTGGGTCCTGATGCTTTAAAAAACATGTCAAATGAAATGGATCCGAATCTTAAGACTATCTCGAGAGCTCTCGAAGTTCAGTCATTTCAGTCATTCAGCTGTTCAAATCAACTCAAAAGAACATGCCCTTAGACAATGATATGTGATTGGGTGATCGCCCGATAAAAGGACGATAAGATACTATTCGACGATCTCTAACAACATTTCATGAGAAGAGACAATATTGGACTCTGATCCTATATGTCAAACGTATTGCTTGATAATTTGGTGATAGGTGCCAACGGACCAACATATAGGACAATTGTCTAACCATCAAGAGGTAGGTGCTAATATGGAACAAGGTGTTGTCTACATCCAACAGTTGGCCACTTATCACCTAACAATAAAGAATATGCGCAAGCGAGTACACCCATAGTCTCTTTATAGGGTGATCGCCCATCAAAAAATAATTTGACATCCACGAAATGTAGAGTGTTATCGTAATTAAATATATTCTAATGAAAATAGGAAGTGCTCCTTTTTTTATATAAAAAAAGGTTCCTTTACAAATTCAAACTTGACATATTCGGCCACGTGTGATGATGGTCACCTTCTCATAATGTAGAGTGCACACATAGCTTAGAATAGTAGAACATTCACAACCTCAAGGCAGCCGTCACTTGTCTCTTGCCACAAGTCTAAGAGCTCCTTAGAGCTCTCTAAGTAAAAAATAAGGGATATAATAATAATTATTTTTTTGCAACTATGTTATTATTAAGTTGTCATTATAGATTGTGGAATATTTTACCATTATTTTGCACCGATTTTATTGCATTTATGTTATTACGGGGTGTTTCCAACGCATATTAGCCTAAAAATATGATTTCTCGTATAAAAGTATTGTTTGACAGGTGGCCCCCACATGCCATACTATTTTCTTCTTCTTCCTCATCTCTATCTCCAACTCCGACCAGGTTGCTGCCAGACTGTATGGCGAGCCCTTCTCCCTGATGGCGAAACAAATGGCATGACAATTATTTCGCATTTTTAATGACAAATGTGCAAAATCGCAACTTAATAATGGCATGGGTGCAAAAAACCCATAATAATTAGTGACGCCAAAAGATTCATTGTCCTATTTAAATTCGTAGAAAAGTCTCTACTATATTAAAGCACCTTGTGGTCGTGGTGGTACTGCCAACCTACAGTCTGGATCGTCCATCTCGCGCAGCTTAATCTGCTCTGCGATCTACCTCCGTCAAAGGGCTTCCCGACCCGTCCGATCGCTCCGCTAACTAGATCCAACGGCTCCAGCTGCCCACAATCCCCCGAAACCCTAGCCTTCCGCCCCCTGCCTTCCTCCCCCTACCCCCTGCCCTCGCGCCTCCTCCCCCTCGCGTCGCCTCCTCCCTCCCCTCCTCTCCCGTCCTCTGCAGCGCCGCACCTCCTCTTCCCGTCACCGTCGTCCTGCTCCTCCTTCACCATTCGGTGCCGTCTCCTCCTCTCACAGGGGCCGCCACTCCCGCCGCCGCCTTGCGCTGAAGATCCCGCATCCTCCACCTCATCCTCACCGTCTGCCGCCTCCTCTCTTCTTCTTCCCTCAACTAATAAAGTTTTGCTCATGGAAGGTCAAGGGAGAAGGCATGGCGACCTCGGCCTCCTCCTCCGACGAGGTCGGCTACTTCGGGAGGCTCCCCATCGCGCGGCAACGGTCGGAACTTGGGGCAACGACGTCTCTGGCGGCCAGCGGCTCATCGGAATCTGGACGGGAAGAGACGGATCCGGTGCTCCTCTTTGGTTGTGCAGTTGCTACGGAAGAAGCTGCCTGGCTCCAACCTCCAGTCCGCCCACGCCGTCGAGTGCGAGTTCCAGGTCGCTCCACTCTCATCCGCCTCCCCTCTTAAAAGCAGCACCTTATCATCAGAAAAGTTTGAACTTAGTTTCTGTGTCCAGAGTTCTCTCGAGGCAAAGAACGGTGAGGACCCTTTAAACAATCTAGACATATTTTATCTCAGGCTCTGATCTTTCAACAATTATTCCTTCGGTTGGTTTTTCAACGTTTTCTTCTCCCTGAGAAGGATCATTTATAATGACGGAAAGCGGTCTCTTGATCTGATATTACAATGAGAATCAATTTAATTTCCTTTTCCCTCTGTCTTAATCAATTGAATGCCATCTCTTCTAAAGATCTGCAAAGACAAATTTGAGGTAGAGGCGTGGTTTACAGGCCGTAACGTGTTGATATCTCCAGGACATCATGGATCCCAACCTCAACATATAGATGGATTTCGCAATGGTGGCCTTTCTTTTGATGTAAACTCCCTGCTTCAACAGCACTCAACCACTCACTTTTTAGGTACTTAATCTTGATGCCACATCATTATTTGAGCTGTTATCTTCTTGGGAAAAGTTACTTGTTATCACTAATCCACTATCTCTTTGGCGATCTGGTTCTTACTTAAGTTACCTGAGTTAATAGGATGACATCATTATCTGGTGTTGTGATTCACTAAGAAGATGGTGAGGCCATTGTTTAACTTTTTTAAATTGGTATTTGTGGCACCATTTCAGGCTTCAAAGGATTATCCTTCTTGCAAAAGGATTATTTGTACATTGAGTTTTGGATAATGAAGTTATTTGTTACTTGATTACATTTTTGTTGTTTTTATGTGATTGATCCTAAGTGGTATTTGTGACACCATTTCAAGGTCGAAAGGGTTACCTTTCTTGCAAAAGGATTATCTATTTGTACATTGAGTTATGGATAATGAATTTCTTGGTTATTTGTCTATATTTATGTTGTTGGGTTGTGCTTTTGTTTATTTGACCTGCGCTTTATTTGAACTTTTTCTCTAGCAGGTACTCAAATGAATTGGAAGGTTACTGGATATTGATTCTGTTATTGCTATATTTCAATTAAGTTGCCTTTTGGATATTGATTGTAAGGTCGTATCCACACAATACTTCTGTTTTTATCATGATGTCTCCTATTTATAATTGTGCCTTATTTTAACACATAAAAGGAGTATGGCATTGAAGAAAAGGATCTAATCATGTATGGGCAGACAGTCGGAAGCTTACCAACTACCAACATTGCAGTTGGCCTCATGATTACAAAAACTAATAGGTGTTGTCCTTCACATTGCTATACTATTAGGCATATGGGTTCTCTATGCAGTAAAAGTGATGCTTTGGTTTGGTATCTCCAAGGCAAGTCTGGATCACTATTTTTTGCTTTGGTTATGAAACGGGAGTCATAAGAGGATGCAGTCTACTTTCTTTAGCCACTGAAGAGGTGTCACCCTGAGTATGTTAGATATGGTGGTGCCACTAGGTGTAGAACAACAAATATTGTCACCCCAGTGCTATGAAGGATTTTGCATCAGTGTGGCCTGAAAACCTGCTACAATTTTTTGTTCTAGGAATTATTTTCTCTAAGATTTATTTATCTTCTATAGAAACTGTAGCTATTATTAAATCCTAATGCTTGATAATTATTTCATGCTCGATCAGTTAATACCCTTCTGAAAATTCACATGAAGCTGAAAGGAGCAAGACCATAAAATCAAAGCACTCACATTGGAGGAACTATGATGATCTGAATGATGGTCAAATTTAATTGCTGCTTTTACTATTTTGTGCTCCAAAATTTCAAGAAAGTCATGGATGTATCCCCGTATTGCTTTTCAGGTCATCTGATTGCTTCCGGCTAGGATGGCCTATGAGAGCCGATGCTGATTTTTTCAAAACAACAAGAAATGCTTATCTGATGCAGCATGCTACTACCTGTTTTTCCTTATTGTACATAATGCGCTGAACAATGCAACACTGCAGCTATGATCTGATTGTTTTCCATACTTTGTGCCTTCTGTTTTAAGTTGTTAATCATATGTTAGCCATGGATTAATGTGATTTATACTATTTCCTTCGATATAAACCAAGGAATAGAAATACTTGCCTGGATCATCAATCCTTTTGTTCTGATTTTTGTTGTTGTCGTGATCTAGGAGAACATATCTGCAAGTAGTGTCCATTGGATGGGAAAGGTAAATTTTGTTGAGATACGCTCATTTTGGCACATATTCCGTAGTTTTGACAGAATGTGGTTCTTCTTAATATTATCCTTGTAGGTTGGTTTATCTTTCTTATTTCCCTTATTTTCTATCTATTCTTTTCGTTCCTCTGTTTGTTAAATATTATTACCCCCTGAGATTCACATATTTCTGATGGTTTTTTATTTTCATATAGGCCATGATTATTATTGCTTGGAATGGTTGCACACCAAGTGATATATTTTATGTTGGGGGTACTTAAACAGGTTTTGAGCATATTTATAAGAGAAAATACCCTTTGTACCATTGAAAAAAAATGAAAATATCCTGTATGCCATTGGACCCACATGTCATACACTCAGATAGCACCACATGTCATACACATAGGATGGCATACAGTGGATTGGAAATTTTTTTAATGGCACACACGGAATTATCTCTATTTATAACTGCTGCAGTTCTAAGGTTGGGTCAAGGTATTTGGTCAAGATCCTACTGACTCTCCCTCTGCTCACAAAGTTGGCATAGTGCAACCGAAATTATGCGGTAGCAACCTGATAGGATAATGTTGACGTGAATTATTTTTTTCTATGGACCATTAATGGTACCAAGTAAATTGGACAATAATATTTGCTCACCCCATAAAGGTTCACAGGGCATATGTATGTTACCACCAAATCTTGATTTTAATTGAACTTTTTCCCGTCTCTACTTTTCAGTTTTCCCACTGGTAAGAAAATCATATATGATTTCAGTTTTCCCTTCAGATTGCATGATTTATTAAGGACGTCTTTGCCATTTAGTCTGCAGCAGCTAACTTAATTCTATTGTTTCTTTTTAGTTGTACTCATCTAAGTTAGTTGATTCACAGCATCCTATTATCATGGTAGAGTGGTGATTATTACCATTGAGGCACCAAAAGGCACATGGAAAAGTCGATGTGCAATTAAAGAGCATGGTGGAGCATAACCTGAATAGGTTTAGGATATTCATCTTTCGGATGGGAGGCTATATAAGAAAGTTTGTACCTTGTGGTGTGTTGTGTGCAATGACTTCCTGATTACTCGACTTGGTAGAAAATATGTGGTATTGGTTTGCGTATAAGTCGAAGTTTTAAGAATAGTCAGGTCTTAGTGTATCTTCTTTCTCTTTTTATGTGTAAAGCATTAGCTTAAAGCCTTAAAATGCTACATTCCTTTTTCTTTGGATGGTAAATGCTACCCAATAATCGTGCGTGTCTGCATAAACTTTATATGTTATCTTTCATTGCACGCGGTGCTTTCATCGATCGATACAACGACGCTTTGATTCCATGCATGTAAAACGAAGCGGCGCGCATGACCCACCGAGAAAACAGCGGGTTGCTAATGGTAGTTATGCTATGCGATGATTAATTCTAGATTTCTTTTTTCACCTTATTCGTTGATCATTAGTGGATGAAGAGAGTGGATAGCTCTTTATTATGAGATCATTGTGCTGTCATGGTTTATACGAAAAAGAAGGAAGCTCGCAGCCAACACAACAGTTCAGATGCTCAATTGTCTGGGCGTTTTTATATTTTTTAATTGACAACTCTTTGTTTTTATATAGAAACTTTTGTAAAGATTTTATTTAGTTTCAATATAAAACAAAACATGTCAATATTTATCACCTTATCATAGATACTATATTACAGTTTCTTCATTGGTCCAGTGTTTGCATCTTATGCCATTTTATTATCTAGAATCTATCTGAAAGGATATTTAGCAGTTTGTGTAATCTTTTTATAGTAGCAACAATAGAATTTTTAAAGCTACACATTTTCCCTTCAATTCAAATACAATGCATCTTTTGTGTGTGTGTGCGCGCGCGCGCGTGCAAAGCTGCAAGCACCCATAGACCCATGTTCATATTATTTATGCCCTTAGATTCATGGCAACAACAGTAACACAAGTCGCATATAGTTAATGCCGATTAGGTAAAGTATCAGCTAATTCTCATATAGCAAGAGAACATCTGTAATTATAAATCAAAGAGAATTAACACTAGGTTAATTTTTCTATCCTTTTATAGTTTCTTGTAACTGCATTCCTTTATCTATGCTCTTTATTTTTGAGAAATGGATAATTTCATTCTTATCAAAATACCATTTTGTAGAAAGGTCCATGGCCAAAAGCCAAATTACAAATGAGTTCAAATTGTGAAGGTCCATACACCGCCATCGTCAAAGTGGAACGACGTCATGCTCTACGTCGCTGCTGCCCACATCTCCTCTATCCTCATACACACAGGGAGACGGGAAAGAAGAACAAAATCATGAATAATAGTGGTAGAACAATTACCCGTCATGGCTACCCTTAGGAATACGAAACCGAGTAGCTATCGTTTCTTTATCTGTGCCCTTATAGTTTTTTCTTGTAGGTGGATACCTCCACACTAAACATTTTTTTGGTAAAACATAAATTTCATTGCTTATGCACTTTTTATATTATTTGCTTATATTTTCATTGCCACACTCTCGATCTGAGATGATCTCACATGTACCGATTTTCCTCCGAATCATCCTTTGTGCTTATATATTTTTCTACAAATTATGTTTTCCTTTCATCCCTTTATTGTCCATGGAAGAGCACGGGCATTGTACTAGTCTATTAATATGCTTTAGCCACCTTTGTGAACTCGTTGTATTTTTCCTAGCCTATCCTTGACTAGATGTGTAGGATTGCATTTGGGATTCATTTAAAATTGAGCCTTGGTGAGGCGTTTGCTTCGCATTGGTATTTTGGTTAAATTTAAAACAACTAAAACTAGTGTAGATGCTTAGGGGAGACCCGACAGTGATCCTTCTGGGATTGTGGTGGGGATGAGACGGTCTCCTCTAATAAGGACTCAAGCTTGTGTATTGCTAGACCGAACCTTACTGTACAGCCACTTGTGCCTTCGGCCCTGGTTTAGTATACTACGAAACCCACTAACCACTGGCTCGTAGGCTAGCCGGTGACGTTTCGTCACCGCTGCCCTAGGGGGAGGCTTGCGATCTCCTCTGAGGGGGTAAGTGCGTTCCTGAGACCGAATGGCTTAAATGGGGAACGCCCCCGGGTGGTGTCTAGACGTAGTAGGCGCCCTACTGTGGCGGGCACCGGCTGGGCCTAGAAAACCAAAAGAAAGGGCTGGCAAAGTGGTGGGCGTAGTAGGCTGGAAAAGTCTTGTACCGTATCTCCTAGTGGATGAGACGGGGCTTGTGGGGAAACTTGTACACACTCTCGTATAACTTCGTATAATGTATGCTATACGAAGTTATTACGTGAGCTTCAACGAGGACGACACGATTGGTCGGCAGGAGGCCGCCAGGCTCGCAATTCTGCACATCGTGGAGACCAACACGGCTCGGTTGGTGGGCACGCCTTTTCGCTATCTTCCCACCCGGCGCGTCAACGCTCCAGCTGACGAGCCCAGCGACGTGGCTTCCCCTCAGGGCGAGGAGTCGCCGGTGTTGACTGCCACAGTGCAATACTTGAGGGCACTGGATCGCCTCTAGATCTGCAAGGATGCGGATGCCGAGAATTACAAGGGCTTGGTGGGGGATTTACGCGAAGATGAGAAGAATAAGAAGGATGAAGATAGGCATCGTGACATCCTTCTCCGCAAGAAGGAACGGTGGATTCGCCATAGGGAGGCGGAGTTGGAGCTGATTGTCCTTGAGATGAACGAGAAGGACGAAGCAATAGATCAAGAGAAGGAGAGGGCGACCAATCTGAGAAAGATGCTGGAGGACAAGGTCAAGCAGTACCGCGACAAGGATAGGCAGTTGGAGGAGGAGTATGAAACCATCCTCAACTGGCGTGATGACATCGACGTCGAGGAGAGCGAGCTACGCAGGAAGAAAGCAAAGTTCGCCAAGGACATGAGGAAGATAAAGGAGGAAAATGACCATCGCGCCACCAAAATCAACGGTCATATCCTTGAGTACAATGAAGCCAACAAGTGACTGCAGACTGATAGGGCGAGCTTGCTTCAGAAGAAGCAAGACATTGAGGAGGAGAAGCGTCAATTTGAGGACGCCAAGTGCCAGTTCGCGGAGGAGAAGACTCAATGGGAGGCAGAGGTCAAGGCTGCCGAACAGCAGATGGGCCCTCGTACCCGCAGCAAGGCTAAGGCCTAGATTATCGATGTTTTCATTTGATCTTTTGGTCCATTGTGGAACTATGATACTTTGTTATTTACTGCTTACAGTCGTACTTTGAAACCATGGTTGAGGTTGACCGCATCGGGTTTGGATTTCGAATTGTGATGCGGCTGCCTGTTATCTATTTTATACTATACGGTCTTGTCATTTAAATTGTCGTGATTGTGTAATGTTTAACTTATTGCATCAACGCCATCTCTGAGAGGATCTCAAGGGTTCGTGGAAGTCAACACGAAGGACCAAGACGACGGAATCGATCCAAAGACGCTGTCAACTCCAAGATATTATAAAATAAATTCTTTGTTCAAATTAAAGTTCTTTCAATAATTCCATAAACTACTATACCGTTTATTACTTGCTATGTATGGAGGCCTAAGTAGTTGATAATAACAACACTAATCGTAAAA
>SPJY01006728.1:1936336-2009346 GCA_005191435.1 Raddia distichophylla
GCATCATTTTTTTTGGAAGTAAAATAATTTGTCCATAATTAAGCCTGTCTACTCTCAAATTGCCTTCATAGAACTCCTGAAAGACCCCAACTAGATCTGATTTAATGATATGCCAACAGGCTTGGTAAAATTCAATGGGGAGACCATCTGGACCTGCAGCTTTGTTGAGACCCATCTCAAAAAACTGCTTGCTTAATTTCTTCTTCTGAGAAAGACTTAATTAAATTTATGTTTTCTTCCTCATTAACTTTTTCCTCCTCAGACCAAATATTACAAAACAACAAATTACTGGAAGATTCACTTTTGCTAAAAAGATTCTTATAGTAATTGGATGCTATCTTCACAACATCTTCATCTCCATGCGCAATATCTTCATTGTATTGTAATGATAAAATAGTGTTTTTCCTTCTCCTACCATTTGCCACCCTATGGAAATAATTTGTGTTTGCATCACCCAGCAAAATCCAATTCTCATGAGATCTAGCATGCCAATGAGCTTCCTCTTGCTCATGAATTATTTGAATCTTGGTTAACAGTTGAATTTTCTCCATAATCTCTTCAGGATCTAAACCATTATTCTCTTCTTTTTCTTCTAACTTTTTTAATTTGATCATGACCTCTTCTCTAATTTTTTTATTCGATCCATATAAATTGGCTCCCCAGCCTTTAAGCATTTTTTTAACTCTTCTAATTTTAATAATCATAATATCTAGTTTGGTATTAGCCACCACTGGCTTCCTCGAAACTTCTTCAATTAATTCTACAAAATTCTCATGCTTGATCCAATTGAGATTGAAATTAAATCCTCTAAACGTGTTGCTTGACCTATCATTATCAGTTTTCAATAAACTAGGATTATGGTCTGAAAAGCATTTAGGAATCTTGACTATCATGGATAAAGGATAAATGTTTTCCCATTCCTGGTTAATTAACACTCTAGCAAGCTTTACTAAAATAGGGTTAGACTGATTGTTAGACCATGTGTAGCACCCCCCATTTAGTTGAAGTTCTCTCAAATTGTAGGAATTAATGACATAGTTAAAGAGATTTGCATTTATTTGGTCGATGTTACCACTATTCTTGTCTCCACAAAATCTAGTCAGGTTAAAATCCCCTCCAATCAGCATAGGGCTATTATCCATATTACAAAATTGGGCTAACTCAGTGAGGAAAGCATTTTTTTATCTGCATGAGGAGCTCCATAAACAGTTATGATGGCAATCCTATTCTGTTTTTTAATGTCCCAGAGACTAAACAACATACAGAAATCACCTTTCTTAATGCATAAAACATCAAAATTATCAGAGTTGATTCCACACAAGATCCCTCCAGATCTCCCTTTAGAATCTACCTAATGCCAATTAAACATGTTATTTTTATCTATTTTTCTGAAATCCTCCAGTGAATATACTTTTTTCTTGGTCTCCACCAAACCAACAAAGTCTAATTTGTGTTCATATATTAGCTCTCTAATATAATTACACACTCCCTTTTTGTTTAACCCTCTACAATTCCAAAAGATCATTCTCATCTTAACACAGAAATATTATTATCTTGACAAGGTAGACCAGCCCCCCGGCCACCTTTAACAAGTATTTTCTTGTAGGAACCCTTTCCCATATTACCATTTTTGTGTTTTTTACTTTTGATTTTCTTATTACCTGAAAATACATGACTTGAATAATTCTCCCCCACTTCCTGTTCAGAATCACTGGATGATTGATGCCATTCTAATAAAGTATTTTTCTCCTTGCCTTCAATGTCAATCTCAGCATCACAAACTCTCTCCCCCTTATTCTGAGATTTTCTATACAGATCTAATCTAGCTATTTCTATTTCTCTCAATAGATCAAAATTATCCATAGACCCTTCCTCTACTATAACCCCTACCTTATTTGCAATGCACAACAGATTATCATCACTTATGGAAGCAAATGAATTTAAATGTGGGACTGAATTACTACCTTCAAGATTCCTTTTTCTAGATAATCTGGTGGCTTTCTCCATAATGGGGGAACCTCTTCCCATAAGTCTTTTGCTTCTCCTAACTGGGACTTGATCAATAGGACAAGGTTTTTTTTTATATCCATTGAATCATTTTTCTTCTCTAAGTTGCATTCATCTATCAGCCCCAAATCTTGTTGCAGTAAATCTCCTTCACAAACCTCAATCCCTCCAGACGAGGCAAGTGAGATCTCCATTCCCTTAACTGACATATTATTCCTTTCTATATCACCCATATTCACATTTTCAATAGGTATTTCTGCAATACAGACATTAGATCTGTTCTCTTGCTGAACTGATTTGTTACATTTAACAGTCTTGAGATTCCTACAAGGTTGAATAGTGATCTGGTTTTGCTTAATCCAAAAATCTTTAACACTATTGTCATTGAACCTAGATAACCACGGTACAACCATTGTAGCAAACCATTTAGAAGGGAAATACGGAATCTCATTCCTCATATTCAGTCCAGCGTATGAATCTATGCAAATTCTATCAACAAGATTCATGTTTCCAGGGACACACTAACCTTTCTTGGCAGCCTCATGTTCTTCCATCTCCACCAGGAGCAAATCATCCTCAGCAAATTTTTCCTTCATCACACTCTTTTGCTTACCTCCGGAGACAACATTTCCACCAGATTGTTTTACAACACCATCCTGTGTAGTAGTAGAGCCCCCCCCCTTTGCTTGATGTTCTTGGATTCTCCCTCGTTTTAGAGATGTTACCATCTTGCTCAGCCACTGGAATAGTATATTTGTCTCCTTTATCATTTTCCTCTGAGAGCTCTCCCTCCACTTCAATGAAAAACTCTTAAATCCTTGACTTAATAACTCCCTCAACCACCTCTGGAATAAGATTTGCATCTCTGACTGCCACTTTTATCCGAACAAAATCAAATGATTTTAGACTCTCAAGATCCACTTCTGTAGTAACCCCAATCATAGACCCAATGTAACAAGCAACTTGAAAAGTTTTCCTCCTTCTAGGAATATTCCTGATTTTAATCCAGATTTCTTGCAAGTATCCAATAGCTTCTTCCTCCTCATTCCATGGGGCAAATTTAAGCATAGCTGTTCCTGATTTCATCTACATTGATGGAAACCTAGAGATTTTTTCAACCTCTTTCATATTAGGGAATTGAACAATGAATTGTTTTTCACCTACTTCAGACACTTCCCCATTCCAATCCTGACCAAAGTAGTCTCTGAATTCTTCTGTTAATTCCTCCTTGTTTACCTATCCCTTTTCCACACATACCACAACCATGCCCTCATACTGTTTATCAAAATCTTCTACTTGGACATCATCTATCAAAAAGAAACCCAGAGCCTCTGAATGAAAGCCACACAGTTCAGCAACATATTCCCATGGTTTTTCTCTGAACATCTCCTAGCCATGTGCCCTTCCTGTCCACATCGGAGGCACTTCACAGGAAAATTGCATTCTGCAAGTTTATGTCCCTTGCGCCCACAACGAAAGCAATTTCCCCCATCTTTCTCTTCTTCTTTCCCCATAGAAACCTCTAAAATTGAGTTAGAACCAGTAACTTTGACATTCTGATTCAGATTCTTTGGAAGCCATGCTTGCTGTTGAGTGTATGGATCCTCCTGATGCTGTCCCTCCCAACCATCTCGCATTGGTTGTGATGTTTGCAAAGAACTCCCCTGTCCTCCTGTAGGATTTCCCCAAGCAGTATTAGGCCAGTCGCCAACACCATGGCGTCTGCCCCAACCACTTGAAGAACTCCAACCCCCACGCTAGCCACCTACTGATCCACCGCTGTCCGGCCACTGACCTTGCCATCCTTGGCCGCGGCCGCCGCCATACCAAGATGGACCACCATAAGATCTTCCTCGCGGACCGCCTCTCCAGCTCTGATCACGCCAGCCGCCTTGAAACTGTCTCCCTCCACGCATGCCGCCACCCCCTCGAGCACCTCGATTCGACTCCATCAGTGGAGGGGAAGCAACAACCTCAGCAAATCGCCTCCGATCCCTTGAAATGGTGCCTCTCCACTCTGCTGGAACCCTAGCCCTAGGGCGAGCGATGGATTTTGGAATCCAAAGATGTGCAAATCTTCTACACACTTCTCTTGAAGGGTAAAATTGTCTCCCTGAATGCTTGCGGTGCGGTCGCACCATCTTCGGCAGAGGGGTCTCAGACCCAAGCACCTCCCATGCCGAGTCCTCCACGTATACGGCATGGGACCCATCCCGCCGACAACTAGGATCGCGAATTTTGGCTGAGACCGGCTAGAATTGATTTCCCGTCGTCGGAGAAGTCGTCGGAGAAGAAGCATCTCCGAAGGTTGAAGCTGGACGACCCGTCGATGAAGCCTCCTCCCCATCCACAGATCAATCCGCCAAAGCATGCATCGAATCCACCGCTATTCTTCTACGGATGGCCAGCGAGAGCCCCGGTGTGGTGGCTCACCGTGCCCAGCTGATCCGCTCCCTCCACTGCTGCGCTTGGGAAAGTCGGCGATGGCCGACGACCACACGGCCCTCGTCTCGACGGCGATGACGATGGCGATGGAATGTGTCTTCTTGCCTTCTTGGTAGATCCAGGATAGATGATTGGAAGAAAATAGTTGATAAATTACATCAGATGAAGCTTACTGATAGGTGTGATGAAATGTTTTGGTACGCTGATAAATTAAAAAGTAATATCTGTTTTCTTCAAAACCTCCCTTCACTAAGAAGTATTTCATTATATTTTTCTATTGCCCAGTCCTTTGTTATTTTGAGAGCATGGATCATCTTGCTAGTTTTGTTGCTAGCCAATTACTATTTTGTTGCTAGGATATAGCTTAATGCTCCTGTTTTATGTATTTTTTGCTTGTTTCAGTTACTCTACATATTTGTTTGTATCAGGGATAAACAAATTTAGCATCTTTGATATTTGAAAAGCAAGCTATTTATATTTTTTCTTTTTGATACAGGGTTTAAGCTCTCGTTCATTATCAATTTACACGAAGAAGCTGTGCAAGCATTTGTTGCTTTGCATGTATTATTTTATTAACTATAACATTGTACCGCTACTCACTTATATTCATTTCTGGTGGATGAAATTGTTGTACACAATATCTTGATTAGCATAATGTATTTTTTATTTATACATTCTCCTTGCTGCTGCAAGATTCCTAGTCACACACGCAGTGCTTATTAGCAGCAGCAAGTTCCCTGCGCGCTTGTTTGGCTGCTGCCTTAAACCCCGGGCGGATAAAGCGCGGCTGATTTTCCCGCGGATTCCAATTGAACCATAAAATCCCCTTCAGGGAATTCTTCCGCGGGGTATTTCTTCTCCAGCTCCCAAACGAGCCCTAAATTGGTTTTTATTCTCACCTCCGGATGGGTGCGCTATTTAGTAGATGTAATTGAGGGATAAATATTGAAACAAAATTTAAATTGAGGTGCACTACAAGCTTACACAAGGGATCCGAAAATTTGGTTTTCGGAGATCTTTTGGACATCCTACAATGAAAATGAATGATGTCACCATACCCTTTTATGCTTAGTGGTTGCATGTGTGGTTGATATTGTTGTGAGAGGCGTGCAACTTATAAGCCAGAGATGTCTGTAAAAGTCAAACACTACCGTTTCTTTCTTAATTTTTATGGCATTTTCTTCCAGCATTTGTATATGTTGTTTGTGGCAGTCCAACATCTTGGAATTGGATGCCCTTGTATCAGGTGATTAATTCGGAAGATGCTCTTCTACTTCATCCTTGGCATCACTGTCAAGCTACCATCTTTTAAAAATTAGAAGCAGTATCATTTGAGACGTGTGAACAGGGGGCAGCAGGCTTCGTGGACTAAGGCCTTG
This sequence comes from Raddia distichophylla, assembly GCA_005191435.1. Taxonomy (NCBI): domain Eukaryota; kingdom Viridiplantae; phylum Streptophyta; class Magnoliopsida; order Poales; family Poaceae; genus Raddia; species Raddia distichophylla. The sequence goes on from SPJY01006728.1 coordinate 1,942,168, forward strand.
TTTGTTTCAGATTAAATTAGATTAAATTAAATTAAATAAAAATTTGTTATTTTTGTATAAGCCAAATGATGTAATGTTTTGTAGTCATTCTTGTGGGGTTTTAAATAGTACTTTTTAAAGTTTGTAAAATATTTTTTTCATAATTTTTTGAACTTGTTAAGACGTATTTTGAGGGGATCACAAATTTGCTACAGTAAAACACAACGCTACGTTAATCTGAAACAAACAAGGCCTAAGAATTAATGATCAGGGAACCGTGGGGGTTCAAGCAACTAAACAATTTTTTTATGGGATAATTTACCTTTTGCCCTAAACTTCATTGCTTATCTACTATTTGCCCCAAACAACTTTCTTCTATATGTTTTGCCCAAAAGTTGGTTGGGTTATCTATTATTTGCCTTTATTGAATTTTTGGCACAAATATTAGCGAATTTAGACATAAAAGACCATCCTACCCCCACCAATGCCACATCTATTATTTGCCCTTTTTTCGCCGCTTCTCTATTATTTGCCCTCCTTTTCGTTGGCTCTCTAATATTTGCCCTCTTTTTCGCTGTCAGTGATAGTTCTTTCACAATATATAAAACAAGGCATATGTATCCGTATATATATTACATGGCATATCAAAATAAAACACATCATGCATAGTTTGCATGTAACATCATATTCGCATGAATGTTGGAAGATCATATAAAATGCAACAAAATAGCATCCAGAGCGTACATCCAATGTAACAAAAGAGCATCTAGAGTGTACACTCGGTGCAACAAAATGGTATCAAGCATGATTAATTTCATTGGTCACTTTTTTCGCTTTCTTGGAGTCGGCCATGTTGTGACCTGGCTCATCGCCGTCTTCAAAGAGAGCGAGGTCGTGGAGATCGTCAATTGGGAGGGCACTGAGGCCAGGGATGAAACGGAGAGGGCGCACCGCCGAGGAAAAGGGAAATTAGAGAAGGGTAGGATGGTTTTTTTATGTCTAAATTTGCTCATATTTGTGCCAAAAATTCAAAAAAGGGCAAATAATAGATAACCCAACCAACTTTGGGGCAAAACATATAGAAGAAAGTTGCTTGGAACAAACAGTAGATAAGTGAACTTTAGGACAAAAAGTAAGTTATCCCTTTTTTTATTTGCCAACAAAACAAGCAAGGTACCCAACCGTAGGAGGTAGAAGTGACATTTTTTTCTTAAATAGAAATGTATTATGGACACACGACACAAACGTCGCTTTTGCTGAGCAGTTCCCTCCTGCTGCATTTTTTTAAAAAAAAAAACTTCAAAACTTATGTCCACTTTTTAAAACTTCAGCTATTAACTATGAATAAAATTTTAAATACCGATAGCTATGGGTATATTTTAAAATGTTTAGTTGGACACACGAAAATAATGTTTTTTTTTATCTCAACTCTCAATTATAAAAAATATTCCCCTGATATTATAATTTTATTAAGTTTGATGAATGCTGCAACAGTAACAACTAACTAGTAACCAAAGTTTTTTTTTTCTAGGCTGTGACAAAATCCAAAAAACGAAATTACGGGTTTTTAAATCTCTATCCATTAGACCAGACTTAGCGCACATGGAGGCCTTGTTTGTTTCAAATTAAATTAAATTAAATGAAAATTTGTTATTTTTATATAACCCAAATGATGTAATGTTTTGTAGTCATTCTTGTGGGGTTTTAAATAGTACTTCTTAAAGTTTGTAAAATATTTTTTCATAATTTTTTGATCTCGTTAAGATGTATTTTGAGGGATCACAAATTTACTACAGTAAAACGCAACACTACATTAATCTGAAACAAACAAGGCCTTAAAAATAAACATAGCATGTGCACAAGCATTACGCTATTCATAGATACGCCATGATCCGCACTAATCTTATCATGGGGACACGGCTTGTTGTGCGACTTCATCCATGAAGTGGTTGCACTCACGCATGTGCACCTACATACTAACTTTAGTAAACTCCAATATACTAATGACAAGATTATTTCTGACAAGCCGGAACACATAGAGATTATTATACCAGGTAACCTTAATCCAGAAGAGGTTCTGTTGTTTCAACCTTACCGTTACAGGCATGGCATCAGTGTCAAGATTAGTGATGTGCAATAACATCTTTTACAGGAAAAAAATGTCATTATCATTTGAGATGTGTAAACAGAAAACTTCGTGGACTGAGAATTAATGATTGGTGAGGTTCAAGAGGAATCCAGTGACGTGGAACTTATTTATTGCGGTGAAGGAGTACTTCCAGGTTCTCTAGTGGAACTTATTTATTGCAGTGAAGGAGTACTTCCAGGTTCTACACTGGAACTTATTTATTGCAGTCAAGAAGTACTTCCAGGTTCTCTAGCATAAATAATTGTGGTAGAGTTAGCCTAAAAACTAGCAGTTAGAATGATTATCAAGTCATCAACTACTGAAAGCCTGAAACGAGTTTTCAGAAATTAACATATTACCGTCAGTTTGCACAATATATATTGGCTAGAAGCTAAGGCAAAGCATAAAACGGTCACCATTTATGTCAGATGTACGGTTAGATATGCACAGATGGGTGCAAATGATGCCAAATTTGAAGATTGGTAATGTGCGCCTTCAAAGCCAAAAATATACAAAATCAATAGTATTAACAGATATAGCGCAACCAGGCATTTAATTGGTTGTGAACGAAAAACAGTTGGAATCCATGAATAGAAGCCCCAACAAGATAGCTATGTCCACGTTTAAGGGAAAGGACAGATCCTGATTTCATTATGGAAGGGTCAAGACAAAAAATTTCAGCTACGCAGAAAGCTATCCATGCATAAGCTTAAAATAATACACATCAATCTAGTCCCATAAGCAAAATCCACAGTAAAAACAGTAACATTCGTAGAACTAAATGGTTTGGACCAACTAATTTTGCAACTAAATTTTGGATCACGAACATCCTAACCAGGAGGTTTCAGTAACTTAGATTCATTTTTTAGTTCTCCACATCACTGCCATTATACCACAAGAGCATCACATCAAAGCTAGTGCTTTATTACTAAAACCCATGGATAATTACTCCTCAAAACAACCACACCAATGCTCATGCATCACAATGCACAAGTTGCACCATTAGCAACAACATGGACAAACTGCATGACACTGGGAAGGTTAAAATTTTCTAAAAGGAGAACCTTTTGTGCATCGTCTTCCTGCTTCTTTCTTTACAACAGCAGAAAGATCCTTAACAAAGTATATAGCTATACAACGCAAGATGCAATTTTTTTTTCGTCGAATGCTTGAGGGGAAACCAAGTAACCAAACCTTTGCAGGCCTCTCGGGCGCGGAGCCACCGTGGCGGCGGCTCAAAGGCAGCACCTGGATGCTGTTTCCAGCAGAGAATTGCACCATCAGCTCACGGAGACGGCGACGTCGGCGCGGCACATGGGGCAGGCGGGCGACTTGACGAGCCACCGGTCGACGCAGGCGGCGTGGAACGCGTGGCCGCAGGCGGGCAGCGCGCGCCACCGCTCGCCGGCGAGGGCGGCCTCGAGGCAGACGGAGCAGAGCTGCGGCGAGGAGGAGGAGGAGGAGGGATCGTCGCACGAGGAAGGGACGTAGCAGGGGAGGAGGCAGAGCTCAGCGGACGACAGGCCGGGCCGGCGATGCTGCTGCGGCGGCGAAGGGGAAGCGGCGGAGGCGGTCGGGACGCGGTAGCGGCTGGCGCCGTAAGGGTGGTTCCGGAAGGCGCGCGCGGCGACGACGAGGTGGAGCAGGAGGACGGCGGAGGCGGCGGCGAAGAGCAGGAAGAGGGCGAACGCCGCGGCCATCACCACGGCCTGCACGCCGATGGACAGCAGGCGCGCGCCGGCGCCGGCGCAAGCGCCGGCCGGGCCGCGCAACTTAGCCTCCCTCTTTGGAGGCTCACCGGCGGCGGGCGGAGCCATTCAGGCGGCCGGCGGCGCGTTTGGCTCGGCGCGGCGGGCAGGCTTGAGCGGAATATTCGCAAGGGGAGATTTTTCCGTGGGTTGGAGGCCTGGAGCTTCGCGCTCGATTCGTAGTTGGAAACTTGGAATGAACGCCTCCCGACTCCAGCTCCGGCACACCGCTTCGCTCCACGGTGGTTTTGTCGCCGTCCCGCCGTTCGTCTACGTCAAAGTCAATGAAGTCCTTCCTTGTTCCAAAAAAAAAAAGAGTCCCTTTCTTTCTTTATCTTCCTTCCCATGATATGCACCGAGTCAAAAAAAAAAAATGTTTGACCTTGACGGGGACAGTTCAGGTTGATGTTTCAGAAACAAGAGAAAGCCGTACGAAAATATGGAAAACTAAGCGAAACCCCGCGCGTTGCTGCGGCAAACGCGTAAGCACATGCTGAAGAGATAGGTGAATTAGCCATATTTTAAATGTATGTATCAGTAGCATCTTATTTTAAGAGAATATTTTGTAATATATGATGAAGGGTAAAAGTGCAGTGCAACTAAATATTTATCATTCTACAGTATTAACATGCCCTCTCTGGGTATACTAATTTACTAAAACAAAATAGGACAGCCATCGCATATTGAAATGCAATTTCGTACAATAACATACCATCTGCAAAAATATGAGGCCCAAGCTTTACATGTCAAACCTGTCAGAAAGGTTTAGCTGTCAATGAAAAAAAGCATTAGCTCAAGCAATCATCTTAAAGAACTGACACAAAGTACAAAAAATCTCTCAAGAATTTAAGGAATACCTGCCATAGGACTGGCGACAAGAGCAGAAGGAGCAGATGGTGTTTGTGTGCTCATGCTCTGGAGCTGTATAACGGCAAAGCATTGCTAAAGCTTGAAGCCATCAACTAAATCCCTAGGCACACTATGTTAGCACTTCATAGTCTAACCTTCAAAAGTTATCAGCTATCTTATATTCTTTCTGCCAGCAGTTCAGTGCTTACCATCTAAAAATGCATGTGCATAGAAAAGGTGATTTGAATTAAAATATGAACATTTTTTTTTGTAAAGCAAATGAATCGAGGCACATTTGAACAGAGGTGTAGGAAATGAGTGTGAACTGTAAGTAAACACGTTTGTTGATCGATGGGTTTCATGCAACAGTTAGTTTGAGGCAAACAAAAATAGATGGGATCTGGTCATGTTACTTTGCATTGGCCAAACTGCAAAAAAGACAGAAAATACATGTCATTCACATACAACATAAATCGTTCATGGCAATGACTTGCTTAAATATGTACAATTGCCTTATGTAGACCTTAGAAATATGGAAGTGCTCAGTACGGCTGTGTTAAACTTAATTTAAAGATGAAAGTGATATGTACGGTTAAAGTTCAACCTAAACAGAAAATAGATGTGGAGGCAGTAGTTAGTCATAATAGGAAAATGACAAAATGGTGTAAGCGAGGCATAGCTGATTTGAAAAGAAACAAATATGTGGTAGTGTTTTTATATGTGCACTATCTTCCTATTAGTCCACAATGCAAAGAAGCATGTAGTAAATTGTATATATAGAGAAATGCACACGGGAAATATCGGATTGTACCTTGTAGAATAAAATAGATGCAGCACTGCCAAAAGGAACATTAGCTTGATGAAAACACAAAATTGTATACCTCTATTTTTTATGTTGCGGTCATATATGGTGGTAAACTGAGATTGAAAAAAAAAAGGGAATGCATCAGTATATATTCATGTCAACATGAAAACTCAATTTAATGAAAAAGTTAAATTTAATGAAAACTCAATAAATTGTTTACCTGAAGAATCATGGTTGGCTGATTTCATAATATCTCGAAGTGTGCGATCAAGTGCCTCAAAGCAATGTTTGCTGTTCACAGGAGCCTCGTCCCATATAATGAGCGATGTTTGTTGAATTAATTCAGATAGTTGTGTATCCTTTTTTATTCCACACATCGAATGCTCTTGTGTGTTCAGTGGAATCTTGAAACGTGAATGCGGTGTTCGACCACCTAACAGCAATAAAGCAGCTATACCCGAAGATGCAACTGGTAGAGCCAATTTTCCTTGACCTCTAATGTTGTTTAATAGGGCATTCCATAGAAATGTTTTACCAGTTCCACCATATCCATAAACAAAAAAGGTATGTCCACAGTTGTTTAGAACAGAGTGCTGTATTGCATTATATATAGATTTTTGGTTGGAATTGAGTTGTCTAACCTGTTCATTTGCTATCACCAATGTATCAGCAGAGCAAAAGGCAAGCTCATCCATTATTAGCCTATTCTCCAAAAGAGGGGATGCATGGTACTCTGGCTCAGGTAGACCAAATCTCGTTAGAGCATATCCAGCATTTTTTAACAATTTGTCTATCTCTACCAAGACATATGATCTGATATGTTGTTCAAGCAATATTTTCGAGATGTCTTTTTTGGTCTGAAGAGTGCGATATGTCATATCATCTCCCATGGAATGCATGTATTCATCAAATAACTTATTTGGGTTTGCAACCTGATAAAACAGAATTAGCGTGACAAATAACTGTCTGAGCTGGTATGGAAGCTCCCAGTTAGCTGCATCGGCCATAGCGTGTGACCATTCTTGATCATCGCCGAGCAAACCAAGAGCCTCACAGGTAGCATGAAATGTAGAGTATTGTTGACCAGCTACAATGCATAAATCAGAATAAAGTTTTACCCCTTTTATAACATGCAACAACATACGAAGGTAGAAAAGCTCTCCTTCATTAGGCCTAACATTAGCAATCCGACCAATCTTGGGACAACTATTACGGCGTGGTGCCCAGCAATGACCATTTGCATGCCAAGTCCAGCGCTCAGGAAAGCCAACATAAGTGTATTGTCGAGCCTCTGGGTATGCTTTGTTTGCATTAAACCATACAGTTAATTTAATGACAATACTTAGTTGATTATTGATCACCTGGTCAAGATGGTCATCCTCTCTGAATATAACATTATTCTGCAAAGGAAGGTGAACAGGAAGCCACTCCACAGATGGGTCAGTGTGATGTATATTAAATTGGAGTAATCTCCATGCCGCATCATTAGGTGTTATGCATCTACAATCCAGGTATTTCTTTATCTCATCTATTTGCTGAGCAGTATCAAAATTTGATCTTTTTCTTTTAACTCCAACTTTAGTACAATCCGGACCTTTAGTTGTGTACTTAAACAGGTATTTCTCCATGCCATCATGATTAACAATCTCAACATTAATGTGTGCGTCGTATTTAACCAGTAGATCAACAATATGTGGGACTACAAACGTATTATCAATAGTAACATCATTTCTTTTAACAGTGATTCATGTGTTTGGTCGTGCATATCTAACATGTCCATCAGAAAGAATTGTAGTTTGTTCAACAATGTCCTTTAGGTAGAACTTACTGCATTTGTTATTAACCATGCAAGGAGATGATGGATTGATGGTACCACATGGGCCGTGTATCATAAATTTGAAGACAACTTCATAACCTATAGGGTCGATAGATGGGTCAGGTAATTGAGCCGATATAATGGCATCTATTTTATCAACATCAATAGGCCTATCTTTCTTGAGCCATACAATGATATGAGCATGCGGAAGACCTCTCTTTTGAAACTCAATTGTGTACACAACTGCAATAAAGATCGGTAAGGTGGGTAAGAAATCGCGTGGAGTCAAAAAAAAAACTTACACGTAAGACAAAAGATAATATGGGCTATGGAATATATATATAACCTTCAAGGACCGGTCCAAAAATATGATGTTTTGTTATATCATCCATAAGTATATTGAGCTTCATTTCATAAACACGATCGACGATATCTGGTCGGTCAGATGGGTGTTGCCCTGGTATTGCCGCTAGGGCTACTACTATCTCTGGCTAGGAAGCATTGGATGTAAAGGTGATAAATAAATCTAGGCAACCAAACCTACGACAAAGAGCAACACAATCTTCAACCAAACCTACGACAAAGAGCAACACAATCTTGATAGTTTTGATAGTAGTATCGTGGGCTTCCAGTGCATGAAAATGGTAAAATAATCCTCTAACCTACAGATGAAGCTTCAGTGATACCTCTATTGACCGTTTCAACCAAAGATTTAAATTGTCCAGTCCTGTACTTGAGCTGGAATGAATTATTTCTATAGTATCTCAAACGACTATCCTCCACACAACAGAATGCATCAACCAAATACGGTTGGGTGAGCTTCTTGCATCTTTGTGGAGTGTTAAAAGTCGTCATCTCTATCATGCAACCTATATGCATAATATTCCAACATGGTGACATTTCTTCGTTTTAAACATTAGGAGCGAGGAGAGGTGTGATACCTTAGTTCTTCATGAAACCCATCTTCTCCATAAGGGAACAGAAGAGGATATTGCATCGCCATAAATTTGCAGTGGGTTTCCTTAACCCTTTGTAAATGATTTGCATGATCCTTCACAACCAAGTCATGATCCTGATCAAAAGCTCCTAGATCATTTACAACCAATCCAACCACCTCTGATGTGACAGGAGCACTATAGATATTGCCATGTTGATTGGGCACAGCAAATAATTTGATAGAATACCTATCACTGAGTCCATCAGATAACCTGCCACGGGCAGTACGGAACACCTGCACAATTGGATTGTGGCGATCAAGCATGGCTGTGAGAGTTGCAACAATAGCCTCATTTGCTTGGAAGTCCCCTTGACTATGGGAAGCAACTGCTATTCTATTTTTTATCTCGTTGTCAGTATCGAAAATATATAGCTAACAATACTCAGACCTTGAATCTTGCGCTGGAATCAACAGTTCCGAATTTGTCATTCTCTAAGTTAAGTACTATATCTATATGCCTAACAAGGCACATGATTTTCGCACGTCTCCCACCGAACATACAATGACCAATACTGAGACGTAGAGCAACGGCTGAACCGCCGAAGCACGAAGTAGCAGGAAGGAGCGTACCGGCCCATGCCGTGAGGCTGTCTCCAACAGGAATCCCTAAATTTGATCCCCTATAGTCTCATATACAGGTTCCCTTTATAAAAAATCTCACCCTATATTTCTTCCATCTCCAACAGTGTTCCCTATATGGAGAATTGTATAGGGGAGGAGAGAGAACCCCTATATATAAGGGGATGGAGAGAAAAACTTCTTACATCTTAGTGGAGTGTTAAAGTCGTCATCTCTATCATGCAACCTATATGCATAATATTTCAACATGATGACATTTCTTCGTTTTAAACATTGGGAGCGAGGAGAGATGCGATACCTTAGTTCTTCATGGAACCCATCTTCTCCATAAGGAAACAGAAGAGGATATTGCATTGCCATAAATTTGCAGTGGGTTTCCTTAACCCTATGTAAATGATTTGCATGATCCTCCACAACCAAGTCATTTACAGTAGATACAGGAGGGGCCTAGGTCGTCACCTTGGTGGAGTGGAAGGTGTCACGGACGGCGGCCAAGGAGTTGGACGCCCGCCTCCAGATGTTGGGGAGCGTCAGCAGCGCGCGCCCCGCGCCGCCCAGCCGCCGCACCACCATCGCCCCCGATCTCGGCGCTTCTCGCCTTTTCGGGGGTGTCTCTGCTCTGTTCGGGTGGGGCTTCGACTGTTTTCCGGGGGATTCGGGAGGCGAGCGGCCGATTCGGCTTACCCGCTTGCCGCTTGGCTCCTCTTCGTCCTCTCCTTCCCACGGCGACGGCGGAGGGAGCCCGACCAACTTGCGCAGTACGAAACGAACGGGCGCCGGTGACGCGGGTGGAACTCAAAAGACTCTGGTTCCGATTTGCAAGGGCGACAAGCGGCGGAGCCTCGGGCCTCGGCAAAACGGGCAAACACTATGGATCTGACGTATACTGTACTGGAATCGTATTCAAATTCGTATTTGAATTTTAATTGGTGAATTCTTGTATACTCCATAATCCTTACGCCAAGCTGCCAAGTGCCAACTCTTGAAATACGAATACGATCAGTGCTTCCTTCAAATGTCCATGGAGCATGGATATTCGTTCTTGCTCCTGGGTCCGGATGGATCGTGGATGCATTTCATCACTGAATTTGAATGTAAAAGCGATATTAACCCACGCAGCACACAGCTAAAAGATGCTTGACGCAGTGATCACCGAAACACGATCAGTTATAGGTACCTGTATCGGCATGCACGTGCTATTGACAGCCTTGCTCCTGTGAGGATGCATTCATCTTCAGCAGTGCCTAGGCTTCCTTTATAACACATGAATTTCAAAAGATTCATACATAAATTTTATAGGAAATAGTTCCAAAAATACAGAAAAAACATATAGTTTAAGAAACTTTTCCATGTTCCAAAGGGGCCTAACAAAATTAAGATCCAACAAAACCTCAGTTTTCTCCAAATTCGGAGACCCCAAAAAAAACCCTCTAACCCACATTCCATGGATCTCAAGGCCCATTACAATTTTTCAGTGGGAGTGTTTTCCTCTTGCGCTTGCATGTGTTATATGGCTGAGCACCGCCTCCAACCCCATGTCACTCATCATGCTTGCCATAGGGCTCCCATTGCAGGCGTGCCTTCTCCAGATTGCCTCCTTGACCATCATCTCCAACCTCGATCGACTCCTCAACCATTGGCACCCGTCCTGACCACTGCCTTCCTCCCCGCCGCCCTCCTCAAACTCGGCCCCTCACCCAGATGGGTGCCACAATGTGGCTATGTTTAACAAAAACTCTAAGGTGTGACGGTCGCATGTTAGAGCAAAAGCGTAACTCTACTGCAACACTGCTCATTTGAGGAGGATGCCCCATTGTTGGATTAGGGGTGAGGGGTTAAGGGTTGCTCTATTTCATTTAGACCTCGATTCCCCAGAATCGGGTAGCAAGATGTTGGAGATCTCCTAACCACCGTTGTTGGTGCAGGCGATTAGTGAAAGGAGGTGTCGCCTACAAGCGGCGGTGGTGGATGCATGGACAACGAGAGATAGGGGGATACTGCTAGCCAGAGGATAGGATTGGGATGGGTTGGAGGCTTCACAAGGCAGGCAGGCGGATCCATGTTGGTGGGCTGGCAGGTGGCGACAATTGATTTGGAGGGAGACACCGAAGACAGCAAAGATGGTTGGGGCATAAGCGTGGACACGGGAAAGGATCAGGTGACGAAAGTAGTAGTACCGGTGAATCGATGGAAGAAGAGGCATAGAGTATATGGGGGTGTTGGGTTGGGTAGATTAGGTCTTATCCACTACACATGCGTGGATGTTTGTTTGCCTAGCACAACGCCTTAGCCACCCCAGACAGCTCCAGCTCCAGAAATTTTAGGACCGCTCTAGCTTCAGAAATTTTCTTGGAGTTGGTGGAGCAGGTCATTAGTAGCTCCAGAAAATAGTGGAGTTGGAGCTGTAAAAAACATATAAAGTATTTAGATAAGTTATTTTTTGAGATAAATGCACTGTTAGTCCACTAACTTTTTTGTTTGTCCTACGTAGGTCCATCAACTATTACTAGGTATGTGCCCGTGCGTTGCCACGGAAACTAAAAAAAATTCAAAGCAACAAAAGGAGCGTGCAAAAGCATATTGTTTTGAGATTCTTGTACCACAACCACATACATTGCTAAATCGGGAAAGTGAAGACCTAAACAAAACCCTCAGGGCTATTATATTCTATAAAAGCTAGTTCCATGAGGAACTTACAAATTATAAATATAATCTCTTTCACAATGTCAATTCTAAAACTAAAAAACCACTTACTACGCAGATGATCTCCATTTCAATAAATGAAAAAAATCCCAATTTTATATTGGTACAATTTGTCATCCCATTCCTATGCAATGTCAAAAGTTTGCTGTGAAAACAATTGAAGCCCCAATCTTCAAGACAAGGTCCAAATAAAATAAAGGAGCTTTATTCCCAAACAACTTGGTATATAATAGTGACCTATCAAAGTTCAAAAGGTCAGCACTAATTGTCTTAAAGAAAGGCTTTTAAAAATTTGTAATGATCGGATATTAAATAGAACATGAATATTTTTCATGTATAGAAAGTACAACCGGAGGAGGACTGAACAAACCAATTGCCTCACCTTGCTGATGGTAAAAGGAAGCAGCCGAAATGCTTTTCCTTATCAACACAGAGAGCAAACAACAAATTTATACCCAGAATATTCAGCCAAATCTTTCTACAAATCAAGCAAAGGTCTAGTGATTGTGCTCTTAATCTAGAATCCATATGGCAGTGAAAAAAATCAAGCACCATATGTGCATTTCACTGCTTTTTCCATAGCTCCATGAGCATGTGGACTGTTGTAAATTGTCTCATATAATATCACTATCCTCGGTGTGCAGATCGATCATTTTGAGGTGGAGAATATGTTCAGGCAGTTGAGCCAACAAGTAATGATAGACGTCATGCTTTTTTTATAGCAAGAAAACACCATAATTTCAGTGCTATGCCGGTATTATATGCCATAGTAACCATCAGCTGATGAACAAAATTACATCAAGTACCTTATATAATTTCTTCTCCCCAGGCCAAAAGATGCTCCAGAGTGTTTTCTTCCGTTCCACTAACTTCTTCTCCAGTGCATTAGCGTCAAATATGTATCATGCAAGCAATGGTGGCTTAGACATCCATGTCACTGAAAATGCAGATAGCACACTTGTTACACTGTCTTTGTGAAAGAAGAATTCAAATCAAGAAAAATAGCAAACGATAAAACTAAAAGGAGTATTATACAATTGTTTCCACTATCAGAACCAATTGAATGGATGGGCAACTTTATAAAATTGTCACAAGCACAACTGCATTTTTTTTTTGTCGTTGACTCGATTGCAGCATAAGGAATCAACAACAGTCACATGTGTATAATATATTTTATCAAAAAAACCTATGGCCTTCAAGTAAAGAATAAAAGACAATCGTCAGACCGTTAAGATATATGCGTTACTATTTAGGTAACTATAAAGTAACCAGAATAAAGAAAAGGCGAATGTCTGATGATTCATAGGAGGGTTATTTTATCTAGCATTGAACAAAATAAGGTCAAGTTCTGATAATTCATAGAAGGCTCCAACGATCAAGTATTCCACCAAAATATGGTTTCATGTAATATATATTCTTGGTTTGAACTTTGAAGCTTATGCTCATTATTCCACCAAGGTAGTAGCAATTGCTTCTCTATATCATTTCTCTCACTGTATGAACACATTTTAGTATCTCTGATCTAAATTATCTACTGGTGTATCAATTCCCTACCTGGGAGCCACAAGAATATGACACTGGACATGGCAATTTTGGAACAGAGAACAACCCTGAGGCCGCAACCATGCCTACTCCTGGTTACGAGGTTGGATCCATGGACATGAATCTCTGTTATGACTGATTACCCCTTTCTACAGTCTATATAGATGCAGTCAGGATCTTTCACTGCATTGTTCAGTGTTCACCCACTGAAAAGGCATTGATCGATAGCATCATTGCAGTTTGCAGAACTTATACCTAGACAAGATAGTGTCCAAAGCATTTCCATTTGAATGGCAGAAACCATAGATGGCATATTCTACATCATATATGCTCAAAACGAGATTTCTATTAAGGCACGCCTATCTTGATGAGGGATATATTCTGAAAGTACCCAAGTGCCATAACTTCAGCAACATCTCCAGGGTGTAAGGAAGTGAGAAGTGACTGAAGCTAAGAATCTCTGTGATGACTAATTAATTACCCATGCTATTCACAAACTATGGATTTTGTCAGCACTTCTATTCTGAAGTCAAGAAAAATGTGTTCACCAAACATGTGATTTCTTCTCAGGGGATAAAACTTTGAAGTAAAAAATTAGCTTCAGCATCAATAAAAAAAACTTATGCCAAGGCAAGATACTGTCTGAAGCATTTCCTTTTGAATGTAAGACACCATATAACACATATTCTGCATTGTATTCTCAACACGCTTTCCATTGAGTCATAGCTATCTTAAAGACGGATATATTCTGAATATGAAGTTCCTAGTGTTAACAACTCAACAGTCAACACAATATTTGGAATCAGAAAGAATTCATTGTAGTTAGGAATCTTGAAGTTTCGATTTTGATAGACGGAATAAGACCACCATAACTTTCTAATGATATACTGATATGGTTCTGCTGCTCTCCTTTTCTCTTTTCTGGATATATATACCATCAGAAATTCCGATAACTGAACCTGAACAATAATTTGATTAAGCCATGGTGCCATACATCGTTAAGGAAGTACTGCTACATGCTATCGTAGAACTTGTTCATGAGAAAGAAGAGTAGGCCTAATTATGCAGTTAACAGCAAAGAGCTCTAGAAAACATAAACTACATTTGCACCTGTTCGCATTGCTCATATCGGAGGGAAGGGGCAGCCGAGGTCGCCGGACTGGAAGGCCACGCCAACGTCACCAGGACCGCGTCTCGTGGGCGTCGGCGGCGCTCGATCACGGTTCGATCTTTTTGCCCACGGGATTGGGAGGCCACGGCGTTTTCGTACCTGGAGGGCTCGCGGCGGCGGGCGGGCGAGGAGGCGCGGTGGCGGGCACGCGCTGCTGCGCGTGAGTGACGCCCGGACGGCGGGTGAGGGGGCGGTGAGGCACGGCAGACTACATGTGGATTTGTGATTGCAGATCGGAAATACTAACAGATTTTGCACAGCAGGAAGTGAAGAGAAGGGGGCTAGATTACTTAGATTAGGATTGCACAACAGGAAGGGAAGAGAAGGGGACGGGCATACCTAGTGGATGCTTGAAGCCAGTGAAGGGCACGACCGCCAGGAGTCCGGGGCGAGCGGCGGGCAAGGAGAGGGGCAGGGTGCGCAGCGGCTTGGAGGTAGGGGCGAGCGGCAGATGAATGGAGGCTGGGCGGGTTAAGGCAAGGGCGAGGGCGAGGATGGGTGCGCGAGTCGTCCTTCCAGGCCACTCTGGGGGGAAGCGTATCTTCTGACGTCGCTCGTTCCAAGTTAGAGAGACGGTGGTTCAAATCGGACCGTTCGTTATTTATCCAACGCTGCAGGCTAAGCGAGCTGAATGGGCGGGAATACAAGAGCGCTCGCAGGCCAAAAACAGAGAACCCGCCCAGTTCGCAGCCCCGCGCGTGGCTGCACCTCTACAGCAACTACATTTGGTCCTGCAGATGGCAGATTCGAGCATTGGGTCCCAATCAAGCCCTTTGGAATCTCCAGATCGAGTAGGTCCCCAATCCAGCCCCTTGGAACCTCTAGATCGAGCATTGGGTCCCAATCAAGCACCTTCTCCATCCCTAGCTCCAGTTCAAAGGTATGATTCGCATTTCCTTCTAGCTAATCCATCCTATTATATATTGAGATGAAGGAGTTTGTAGATGGATGAAACATTTTCCTCTTTGTCTTGATTTTGCATCCTATTTAAATATTGTGGAGACGATATAATGTTTAATTGTAGGGTTAGGGTTAAACAATTCATTAATCCATCCTATGTTTTTTGTATAGAGATGATGCATTGCTTAGTTGGATACCTCAAATTGGTATGGAATTTGAAAATCTAGACCAAGCTCACATTTTTTGGAATTACTATGGTGGTCGAATGGGCTTTAGTATAAGAAAGAGGTACGGGAACACGAGCAAGAAAGATTCTATGGTCACATCATGCAGATTTGTCTGTGCGAAGGAAGGTGTTAGAGCAAAAGATAAAAGGGATCACTTGACAAAGAAACCTCGAGCTGAAACAAGAACCGAGTGCCAAGTGCGTATGGGTGTTTCCTTGAATCGAGTAACTGGAAAATATAAGGTTGCCGATCTAGTCCTCCAACATAATCATATCCTCCAAATTCTAGAGACAACACATTTATTGCCATCACAGCGAAGCATAACAACGGTCCAGGCTTTTGAAATTGAAACGGCCGATGATTCTGAGGCGCACGTCCAGTGGGAACAGAGACATGAGATGAGGATGTTGAATCAGGATAAACATAAGGAATGGTAGCCTTTTTGTTGCCTTCGCTTGAAGTCTCGATCACGGTATCGTCTTTGTTGTTCGGCATGATTCTCCAAGCTGTTAAGCTCAAAATAGGAGTTTAGGCTCTGATACCAATTGAAAGGATCGCTATGCCGCCTAGAGGGGGGGTGAATAGGCGGATAAAACGAAATTGCGGAATTAATAAACTTGAACAGTAACCAGTCGGTCGGATGTTCCGATGCAGCGTCGGATGTTCCGACGTGGTACAGTACACCCTCCGTCGGATGTTCTGATCCTGGGTCGGATGTTCCGATGGCCGTCGGATGTTCCGATCCGGGGTGTTCTGGAATTGATCGAAAACCTGTAGAAAAACTGATTTCTCGCAAAACCAAGGTTAGATCTATTCAAGAATACTCAGAACAAACCAATACCAATAGTTTGAACACCAGATCAAGACCAAGATACAAACACAGCGATTTTTTGTTTCCCGATGTTCGGATCTTTGAAGGGAGATCCTACTCACCGTTAGGGAAGGCACAAAGCCCGGATCACCAAGACCCTAATCCCCCTTACCAGCGAAGCACAAAGCACTCACCGGCGATCACTAGTTGAATCCTTTTCCTTGCGGAGGTAGATTCGCACCTTCACAAACTCCGGAGGCACGCCACACAAAGATCGGCGACTCACCGGCGACACCTAGCCGTCTAGGAGCCCTTCAAGCCTCCAAGAGTAACAAATGCGATGAAGAACAGTAGGAATCGCTAAGTGCTCAAAGATTAGATCTCTAATTCGTGGAGCACTTGGGTTGCTTTGATCTCTCTAGATCTAGATCTCACAAGATGAACAAGAGAGAGAAAGGCTAGGGTTTTGAGAGAGATGATGAACAGTACGAATTGGGCTCAAATCAGGTTGTAAACAGTGTCAGCAGCCTTTGGAAGGTATTAGAGGCGGCTTTAAATAGGGATTCTCGAAAAGTAGCCGTTGTGCAGTAAATCCCGTATCGGATGTTCTGATGGTCCGTCGGATGTTCCGACCCGCGTCGGATGTTCCGATGGAAGTTCCGATGGACCCTTTACTGGATAGCTCTGAAAACTGGTAGGCTGGCTTACCATCGGATGTTCCGATCCACGTCGGATGTTCTGATGGCATAGGTTTTGTATGAGGTGTATTTTGGGTAGAAAACTCACACGAACTTCGAGATACCTATTTTGAGCACTTAGGAACCTTTATAAGCTTCTCCATTTCATCCCTCTTTATAGTACGGCATCCCTAGGACTCAATAAATAAAGATTTACAAATAAAAACTAGTCTTGATGCCTTCTTGCAATATATCCAGTTTTGAGGGGTACACCAACACATGTAAACATGTACCTCATGGAATTAACCTGTATAACATCTGTGCACAATTCTCCAATAGAAATATTAGCTCTATAATTGTTACTCATTAATCACCAAAATCACTTAGGGCCTAGATGCACTTTCAATCTTCCCCTTTTTGGTGTATTGATGACAACAATTATAGCTCACAAAAACATTATAAACAAGAATATATGGAAGAGCTCCCCCTGAAACTATGGCAATAATAACAACAAGAGCTCCCCCTATATCCTTGGCAAAAAAATTAAATCTAGATGCAATAAGACAGGATAAATCACACAATTGCGAAAAACTTAAAGAGCTAGCAATTCACCATTACATCAACATCACATAATAAGTAAAGGGTCTTACAGCCACAGCGTACCACATAAACGTCAAGTTTAAAACATAGTTTTTCACACACTTAACATTCAAGTTTCAAACATGAAAACTAGGAAAGATAAATGATAAATTTCTCCCCCTTAACTTCTCCCCCTTTGGCATCAAGACGCCAAAAAGAGAAAAACTAAAAGAGAAAAACTGAAAGTTGTCGGGGATAAAATCACGGCCCATTGCCATGGCCCACTCCCTAACGGCCCATTCGAACAGCCTACCAGGGCCCAGCTCCCTGGAAGGTTCTATCAGGCCCATGTGCATCCTGCCGAGCAGTTTCTTGGTCGGCACGGTGCGTAACGGCCTACGATTTATGTTTGAGTCCGACTCGAACAGAGTTCTGCACGGCTTCGTGAAGACCCGGACGTGGTTTCCCGGATTGGAATAGAAGTCGTGATCCCCAAGACATGGAGTATACCTTATCCATCCTTCGTCAACCATAGTTCGTCAAGTTATCTCCAAGAATAAATTAGCATGCCGTAGTAACAAGGGCACTGCCCACGTCTGTGATCCTTGTCAACAGGCTAAAAGCCATCAGCTACCTTATTCTATTTCGAATAAAATTTCTCTTCGTCCACTTGAGCTTGTTTTCTCTGATGTATGGGGGCCAGCTGTTACATCGTTTGGAGGCTATAAGTATTATGTCAGCTTTATTAATCATTTTAGTCGATTCACTTGGGTTTATCCCATAAAAACTAAAGCTGATGCTTATAAGTTGTTCCCCGTATTCAAAAATCATGTTGAACGACTACTGAATGCTAAGATTATTAGCCTCCAATCCGATTGGGGAGGAGAGTATCAGAAACTTAACTCCTTCCTTCAGTCTCTTGGTATTGATCATCGAGTATCATGTCCCCACACTCATCAACAAAATGGAACGGCGGAACGGAAACATCGACACATAGTCGAAGTTGGGCTCACCCTGTTAGCACAATCTGGTCTACCTTTGTCCTTTTGGGATGAAGCATTCACTACGGCATGCTACCTCATTAACCGTACCCCATCACCAGTTATAGGATCCATCACTCCGATAGAAAAGCTTACTGGACAGATACCAGATTATTCCTTCTTAAAATCTTTCGGATGTGCTTGTTGGCCATATCTTCGCCCATATAATGCTAAGAAACTTCAATACCGCTCAACCAAGTGTATCTTTCTCGGGTACAGCAGTATGCATAAGGGGTATAAGTGCTATCATCGTCCATCTGGTCGGGTGTACATTTCTCGTGATGTCATTTTTGATGAGTACATCTATCCTGCACTCTCTGTGCCATCCACCACAGCCTCACCACCAACAATCTCTGAAACAGCGATTCTCCTTCCTCAGTCGGTCTTGACAGGTTCTAATTTTGGGAATGATCCTGTGCATTTAGAGCATGCTAACCCCAGTGCAAGTTCCTTTGCTCCTGCTCCCGATTTTGTATTTCAGGAATCTTCCAATACGACTGAAGCAATGGGGGAGACTGGTGATGCTGCTGTCTCTAATCAGTCTGGAAATACTGTTCCTAATCATGCCGTTGCCAGCCATAGCAGTAATAATGTACCAGATTTTTCTGGTGCATCTCCTGCGTCTTCTACTGCGCCCACACACTCAATTGCTGCACCTGAATCTTTGGATAATGCTGCTGCACAGCAGGAGAGGACACATGGAATGCAAACAAGACTGAGAGACAATATACGACGGCCCAAGATTCGTACTGACGGTACCGTCCCATTTGGTGGTCTAGTACAGGGGAATTTCAGAGAGCCGTCTTCATATGCAGAGGCAGCAAAACTCAAAGAGTGGCGAGCTGCTATGGATCAGGAGTTTGATGCTCTTATTAAAAACAAAACATGGCAGCTTGTACCACGTTGTTCAGGGATAAACTTGATTGACTCAAAGTGGGTGTTAAAACTTAAGAGGAAAGCTGATGGCACTGTGGAACGGTGTAAAGCTAGGCTAGTAGCCAAGGGATATAAGCAGAGGTATGGAGTAGATTATAGTGATACATTTAGCCCCGTTGTAAAACCGGTCACTATACGGTTAATTCTTGCTTTGGCTGTGTCTCGAGGATGGAATCTCAAGCAGCTTGATGTACAGAATGCCTTTCTCCATGGTGTTCTTGAAGAAGAGGTTTACATGCGACAGCCAGAGGGATATGAAGATCGAAGTAATCCTCAAGCTGTTTGCAAACTAAAGAAATCATTGTATGGACTCAAGCAATCACCGCGAGCATGGTATTCTCGGTTGAGTCATAAACTTCATGAGCTCGAGTTTGTTTCATCTCGAGCCGATACATCTCTATTCATCTATAACAAGGGGGGTGTGATTATATATATCCTCATTTATGTTGATGATATTATAGTTACTGGATCCTCCATACATGCTGTTGAAATGTTGATTCAGAAATTAAAAGGGGAATTCGCGCTAAAGGATCTCGGAGATCTCCATTATTTTCTTGGGATCCAAGTTCAGAAGTGCAGCGATGGGCTGCTATTGTCTCAGGCACGGTATATCAGTGATGTTCTTCAGAAATCTGGCATGCAACTCTGCAAACCGGCTACAACACCATTGGCCACTTTTGAAAAATTATCTAGTACAGAGGGAGTGAAGTTGTCAGCAGAGGAAGCTACCAAATACAGAAGCACTGTAGGAGCTCTCCAGTACGTTACTCTCACAAGACCGGATATAGCTTTTGCAGTAAACAAGGTGTGTCAATTTTTACATTCACCAACGGATGTGCACTGGACAGCAGCAAAGAGAATTCTTCGATATCTTAAGTATACTAACGAGATGGGATTGAGAATTGCCAAATCGGATTCCAAGTTAGTAAGCGCCTTTTCAGACGCGGATTGGGCAGGATGTCCTGATGATCGTCGGTCAACCGGAGGCTTTGTGGTGTTCTATGGGAAGAACCTCATCTCGTGGAGCTCACGGAAACAAGCAACGGTGTCACGATCAAGCACAGAAGCAGAGTACAAGTCGTTAGCCAATGCAACAGCAGAATTACTCTGGATACAGTCTCTTCTTGGTGAATTGGGAATATACCAAGGAAGGTCTCCGGTGCTATGGTGTGATAATTTGGGAGCTAAGTATCTTTCGGCAAACCCGGTGTTTCATGCTCGAACCAAGCACGTGGAGATAGATTTTCATTTTGTGCGTGAAAGAGTGGCAGCTAAAACATTGGACATCCGATTCATTCCTTCAAAGGATCAAATTGTCGATGGATTGACAAAAGCGGTGTCAGCTTCGGACTTAGCACGACTACGCTACAATCTCAACATCAATAGAGTTGATATTGAAGGGGGGTGTTAAAGATAGCGATCATTTAGCTATCTGTAGTTTGTTAGTCCGTTATATCTGTACTGAACAACTCTGTGTATATCTATTTGAGTTTGTTGTAACATCCCCTGTAATCTCTCCGGTGCTTTCTCCACCGTATATATATTGAGGCTAGCGCACTCTGTTGGGTGTGGCGCATTGATCTAATTGCCAATACTTTTACAAGCAGCGGCCGGCGGAGGCGAGGCGCCACCGGCGAAGGGCACGGCGGCGAGCCGCCTCCGGCGGAGGCGCACGGCGGCGAGCCACAGCCGGCGGTGGCGCGCGGCGCAGCCGGCGGCGGCGCAAGCAGGCGCGGTGGGAGTGCGAGTGGGGCGGCAGCCGGCAGCGGGGCGAGCTGAGCTGGGGCGGCGGGGCGAGCGGAGCATGGCGGCCGGCGGCGGGGCGAGCTGCTGGCCGGGGCAGAGCAGAGCAAAGAGAAGAGAGCAGGGGATGTGTGTTTCACTGACACGCGGGCCCCACAAAACGGTGGGTCACGGTAGCTGTGATCCCAAATTTCAGATTCCACCAACCAAACAAAAAATGGAGCCGCTCCACTCTTAAACCAAACGCGTACTATGGAACCATGGAATCGTTCCATTCTACGTCGCTCTCCAACCAAACGCCACCTAAAAAGATCTTTTGGAGATCTACCATTAAAAGATCCATTGTTTTCTATATAGCATTGAAAGATCACCATTCTTTGAATCATAGCACTTCCGTGAACTCGCCGTTAAGCAAGACACTTACAGCCTCGTCTCTCTTCCCCTCCGAGCTCTCGACCGTTCGTCCCTTCAAGCTCAGCAGCCATGGCAACCACCACCTCACATAGTCCCACTCCTCCAGCAAACCTCGCTTGTGCGCTGTGCCCTCGCCTGCTGCCCGCTGTGCGACAGCAGCACCCCGCCGCTCTTGAGAGTTGAGATCCATGCCCCCAACGGCGGCGGCGCTCGACAGCCCACCCCGCCGCAAGGGCAAGGCGCGACTCCTCCATTGGCTCCGTGCCGTGCACCGTGACGGTATCGCCGATATGCTCGGAGCCGCGGAGCTCCCCGAGGAGCGGCAGCTCGCCGCGGAGGCAAGGGCGCAGGTCCGGGACCAGATGGACGCCATGCGTGAGGAATTCAGCAAGTAGTATAATCTTTCCATGCTAGCATGCTGTCCTCGGAGACACTCTTGAGCTGCAGAGCTGCAGGCTGGTGCTGGCGCCTGGCACTTTGGTTCTGTGGCTGCAGCTGCAGGTCTGGCCAGGGGCGGCGGCCTGGGAAGAGGAATGACTGAAGGAGTAAGCCCAGGGACAAGAATGGAATTTCTCAACCGCTGGGTCGGTCAAAAAAAAAAGAAACTAGCAATTCAACTGACGGAACTTAACAGAATGGTAGATGCTAGCAGCGTTTACAACTTTCAATGGTATATAGCAAACAATAAATCTTTTAATATTACATCTCTAAAAATATAATCTTTTAATGGTACATACCAGAAAAATCGCCTACGCGCGGGGGCCGATTGCAGGCGACTACCAAGGAGACGGTTCCATCTTTTAATGGTACATAGTTAATTTTCCGGTACATAGTCAATTTTCCCTTGGTTGGTTGGTTGGACGGCTCGGAGTTAGGATGGTGTGAGTTGGTTGGTGGGAGGTTGCTCTGCCCGAGGGGATCCGGCGAGGTGGGGCTCCGGTGCTCCGGTGAGGCAGGGCTCCTGGCAGCGAGGTGCGGTGGGCGGCGAGTTTATTGCTGTTTCGCACTTTCGCCATCACCGAGGAGGTGGGCTTCGCCAGTTTGCCATCATCTCGATGAGTTTTGCCATTTTGCTATTATCAAATAGGGTACACATGCTATAATGTTATTTTCTCCTTTTATAATTCATTTCATCATTTCCTCCTTCCTAAATGACTTGATTGGACTAGAATGCCCTTGGTCCAAATCTCTAATTCCCTCCATCGCCGCTGACTGTTGTTTGCGCACGAGAGGAACAGCGCCGGCCATGCCGGGCCACCGATGTGCAGGACCGCGTCGCCGTGTCGGGACACTGCCGGCGCTCGCCACCGCCGACGCGTGAGCCGTGCTCCTCCGCCGTGCGCGCCGTCCCGGGCCACCGCCGACACGTGAACCGTGCTCCTCCGCCATGCACGCTGTGCCAGGCCGCCGCCGCTCGTCGCCGCGCTCGGCCGCCGCCGACGCGTGGGAGGAATGATGGGGAGGAACCGAGGCCGGCCCCTTAATTTTCCCATGGCTGGCCCCCTCCAAGCTCCATCTCTCCCACAGTTGCTTCCTCCTCCTCGACCTACTCCGGCGACGCCTCAGGGAGCCGGCGGCGCATCTGTGGGCGGAGGTCGACGGCGCCCGCTCCGGGCGGAGGAGGAGGCCGGCGGCCCAGCTGCAGGCGGAGGAAGCCGGCGGCGCCCATTGCGGGCGGAGGAGGAGGCCGGCAGTGCAGCTCCGGGCGGAGGAGGAGGCCGGCGGCGCAGTTGCGAGCGGAGGACCTGTGCTCGTCATCCATTGCACCCAGGGGTAATATGGTCAGTTTATGTCCATTATTTCTCAAAATCTGATTAAATGGAATAGAAATCGTGGAGATGGCATTATGGCAATGAAGCCACATTTAATAATGGCGAAAGGGCGAAGTCTATTTGAGCGATGGCGAAGTGGCGAAGCCCACTTCTGATGATAGCGAAGTGGCAATAAACTCGTGTTTTATCTGATTTCTTATACTTTAATGTGCATTATATATTTTTTTTGTTGGTGGATTATGTATCAACCATGTATAAGTCAGGGGTTATTATATTTTTTTCCAAAATTCCTGCGTTTGAACAATCTTGGGGACCTGGACCCTGGTTGTGGCAATAGGCTGGCCGGCTGCATCTTGCCCGAAGCATCGGGCTACCGATGTCATGTGAATTGTGAAACTGCATAACGAGGGCAAGAAGAGCCGAAGAGGGATCTGAGCTGAATTGCTCCCGTACCCGTTTCCCTTCCCGGCCATCGGTCGGAGTCAGACGCGGCATCACTTCAGCTAACACTCGCCCTAGATCCGCTTAGGTATCCTTCCATTTTTTTTTTATGTATATTTCGATTTGTGATTTTTGACCTGCCAATGTCCAATTTCTCGGTACGATGCATCAAGCTGCATAGGATCTTTGTCCTCCGGGTCTTTACCGTATAACAGGGTGGAGTGAAGAAGATCCAGCCTCCCTCTGTGGCCCTGAGCGGCTGAGCCCCTGATCGTCCAACTTCTTTCAGATAGACAGTGGCAAGACATTATCGAGTTACATGAGTTACTCCAACGAATTTCAGTACGTGCTGCACAATTTGCATTATCCACTGCCAAAGTTAAAGCATTAACAATCTTTTCTTTCCAATGGCAAAGATATAGTGCTCATTTCTTTTCTCCAATATGCATTTGTATTTTTTTAAATGGAGAATTTGAGTTCAGTGCTACATGTTTTTTTACTTCAGTATTGCCATTTGACATCAATGATTTGATTTCAAAGGTATAGGAATTCAGTTTGGTGTTGCAGACTATAAAATTACATGTGATTAGCTAATCCGTTTGGACTGTTTCAACTAATGTTATGTCATTCATGTTTCTGCCATTTCTTTTTTCTTTTTAAGATAAGATGGAGTTGCTACACGACATTCTGCTTAAACTAGTCAGATTTAGACAGTCAAATAACTGGCATGCTAGCTTTTTAACAATGACATGATTAATCATTAATTTGTCGACTTGAGTAGAGCTGCAGAAGAGACATGAACTGACAGTAAATTGTGAAAAAAAGTCTAGTTAGTGAACACCAATGGAATCTTCTATGTTAATCGAATTCGAATCTGATGAGGATAAGCAACAAGTCAGATGGGAAAGTAATTGAAACAATATTAACTTAGATGTAAAATTGAGTGATAAAGGAATTATTGTCCCAATCTGGTGTGTAAACAATGTCCACATTCAACTGAATACACAAATGATAAAGTCATGAGACTGATATTCCATGCCCATTTTGTATGACCAAGTAAATCTTACTGCGTTTGAGCAAACTTGTCCTTATTGCGTTTAAGCAATAAGTTTGCTCAAACGCAATAAGGACAAGTTTGCCATCTTCCATTGTCCATTGATCTATTTGTACTCTTTTCAGAAACCTTGCTGTGTTTGAGCAAACTTGTCCTCAGTTGGAGCTGACTTAACATCATATATTGTTTCTTATCGCAGCTTATAAGTATGCCTGAAGATGTCACGCTACTTGCTCGGAGGGAGATCATTGTGCATCATCTTGAATTCTTGATAGTGACGAAATGGTATCTGATCTGTTCACCATGCTCAGTAAGGATGTGGTATTTGACTTTAACGGTCAATATTATCTGAAATCTCTATGCCAGATTATGGAAGACTACTACCAAAGTCGTCTAAATTGGTGGATAGCATGGCTCTGGCTAAATCATTTTAGCAATCCATGGTTGGGTTTAGCTGCATTTGCAACAGTTGTTGTGCTTATCTGTACAATAGTACAGACCGTCTTTGGAATATTGTCCTACACTAACCCACCAGGGTAAAACATGTAAAATATGGCAAATACGAGGCAGCCTTATATCTCTGAGCAGGCAGATTCTTGTTGCAGATGAATAGCCTTCGTACTTTTCTTCTAGAATCTAGATGCCATACTCTGCAACTGTTCTAAAACAAATTGGTCTCCATAACCTCGCATCAAGTCACAGTTCAGACAGATCAGAGCAACAGATAGTTTTGCTTGCTCTTATCTGTCTAGGAAGTATGCATGGCATCGGGCTTAACTCTATAGAATCAGGATTTTTTTGATAAACGTATGCAAACTGCATACGGACCTGTATTATACAGAAACTGCAACGTACACAAGACAGTACAAATATAGGTACAAACTAAACCGATACATGGAGGACAGATGTCCACAACAAATAACACAAAAGACCATGCATAAGAAAAAAATAACAGAAAGGATCCGCAGATCTTTTGTGCCATCCACATCCGCCGTCCGCCGCCGTCGTCCTCCTCCGTCGTCAGCGAAGCCACCACCGGAGAAGGGTGAGGACGGCAAGGACACCATGGCCAGAGGGAGCACCATCGCACAAAGGCTTTCAATCGAGCCGCATATAGAAGAAACAGTGGAGGAACTTCGACCGGGGATGCACCCCGTACTCCCCTGACCGTGACCCTGTGCACATCACCAGCAAGCCACGAAGAAGAAGCACAGGACCACCAACCTTGCAACCACAGGCCCACGAGCTGTCACCTTGCATCGCTCCCCTGAAACACACCTAGTTGAAGCGCAGAGGAGCTGACTCCTACACCGGAGACACCAAGCACTAGGAAGAACCTCGCACCGGCGAGGCATCCCGCTCCCGTTGGCTCCACCCTCACACAGATCCCTCGTTGGCACCGGAGCAAGCACCGGCGAAGTAGGGATGGGATCGGAGGGACTTATTCCGTAGCCATGACGCCGCCACCGCTTGGAAACCTAACCCTAGACAACCTAGGACATAATCTACACTGCCAGGCAAGGAGGCGCAGATCCCCCACATATCCGAGGCCCAGAGAGCCACTGGAGGCGGAGGGGATCGGCGATCCTGCCGGCGGGAGCACAGATTCGTCCCCTTTCGCCCCTCTCAACTGTAACGACGAGAGACTTTGGGAGAGAAAGGAACGTCCTTGGGTCAACTAAGGATTTTCCGATAGAATCAGGATATTTGATGATAAATGCTGAAGATTTGATCATCATTCTCATGGCATGACTCTCTTGATGTATACAGTTCGTCTGAAGTCGGAACATTAGAGTTAAGTACCCATCAGTAAGTTCTTACTGGGGGCATCTTGTCACACCCGGTTTTCAAAAAGAAAACCAAATGTACACCGTATGTGTGGCCAGGATCATAATTCACACATACAGCTAACTTCATCAGTGAAATATCAATAACAGTGTTACAACATAATGATTATACAGCATAAGAGACACAAAGGTCTTACACATATCAGAGTATTGCACAAACGGTTTCTGTCTCGCGTAGCGGAACTCCATCTTCACAGGAAGCCTGACTGTGGGCACGCTTCGCCTAGCATCCTGGAAGTCTTCTAGATCACCAACTTTGTAGCTTCACGACATCACCTCTAGCTTCTTGTTATCTGAGCAGCGGTTGCAATGGATGCAACGTAGTTGTTGAAAAGTAAAAGCAAGTGTTTCGTTTGGCTAAGGTGGACTGGCTTTATGAGGAGTTAGCTGAAGCAGTAGCTTTTAGTTGGTCAGGTTTTATGTAGATTAACCAAGTTAAATATACCCAAACCAAACCCCAAGGGTACCTGTGATACATCATCCATTCATCATACAGAGTATAAAGTAAAGTCATTATCATTTCAGCCCAACCGCATGAGGTCTCTAGTCAAAGGTGAGGATCCCAAGCCGCTCTTGACCGTGAGCACGACTGATGCATCAGTTTTAATTAACCCTCTGCAGAGGTTGTACACTTTACCCACGAGACAGGATTTCCTATTTGCCAAGGGCCGCTAAACCCCTTAAACACTACCAAGGGGAGTGGCAGGTACTTTCACTTGCGAGGCCCTCGAAAGACTCCCCAGAGCGTGGCTGCCCGTTAAGGTTTCCCACGGTTGGATAAGCATAGAGCTCACATACCTCAAGGGGTGACTAACAAGAACCAAATACGAATAAACCCTTGCACCTCCTTGGAAGGACAAGACCTATACCATGAGGCCCCTCTAATGCCATCACACAGGTTAGCAAAACCACCTAACTCCAGTTCATCCCCTAGTTAGCCAAGGGCATCCCATTCCACCATCGGTTGCACTGTTTTCTTGGGTGGTCGCTCGGCGAACCGGTCCTTAGGGTGAGGCACTCGAGCATGTGGCAAAAACATGCCAAGCCCCTATTGCCGATGTTACTAAAAAGACACTTTTAACTTTGATTACATAGTGTCATAGATCAATTAATATTAAAGACCATCTCAAGACCATCATGTTCATTTTAGGGGTCGAGCACTAGCATAAGTCTACAACTTCACAGCCCAAGGTAACAAGAACATGGAATAAATGTGTAGTCATCCTTAGGTTGAAATTGTACAGGGTGGTGAATTAAGGTAACTGGGGCATAACAGGACTAAGAACACTAGCCTTGCATTATAAGCTACTAAGAGTCTACATCACTTGATTGATAGCTTCTCGTACCGGTCTTGATCTTCAGGCTCGCACATAGCTTTCGTTCTTAACGTGACAAGCATAAACAACACAACCACATGCAGGAGACAAACATATGCATATGAGACATTACACCAAGTAAGGGAAAGCTATAAACAACACAACCATTAAAGGGGGCTCGGTACTAGGGTCACGTGAACGTTAAGATTTGCTTCTATGGGTTTTAATTAGAGAACATGTTGCATGGTGTTGCCACGGAATTATCCGATGGTGGGGACACACGTATCAGGCCGCGGGAGGATGCTCTCTGTGTGCCGCGCCTATGGCCTGCCGCCGGTGATGCTGCAGGGCGTGCCACCTGGCTTGTACCTTGCCAGCCAGGAAGGTGATGACCTGTGAATCGCCTATAAAGATCAGAAGACAGAGCTAATAAGTATAGACGAGCCGATCGCGTGGGACAGCTTTCACAGGGTAAAAGATCAGTAACTTGCATCGGCTGATAATAGCCGATGGATCTAATGACAGGATAGATAGCCGATCACGGGAAAACGGCTGTAACAGGTGAAGGCAGTGTAAACTCCCATCGGCTGGGAACAGCCGATGGATCGGCCAGATAGCCGATGAAATGCACAATAGATAGATAAAGCAGTAAAACATGTGCGCGAGGTATTAAACAAGGTAAAAACTTGTACATAGATAAGATCAGGGCAGGCTCACGATGAATCTATGTAACAACATGATCGGAACATTCAAAGGCTAACCATGTTGATTACAACTAAGCCAACCAGAGATCGAGATCTACATCAAAGCAGCACAACCGGAACGTTCAAGGATTATAGAAGAGGCCTAACGATCCAAAGGACCATCGGAACATCCCATCCCACCTTAAGCCTAACCATGCTGAATCTACTTAGATCCGATACAGAGGATAGCCGATTCATAACGAGAAAGCCTAAACCCGATCTATGTACAAGGTGTATGGCCATTACCACGAGCTAACGATTGTAAGCAGGAAGATAAACATGAAGTTTATCGTCGGCTCGTGGTAATTCCATGCCACGAGACTAGATTAGATCCATATTGTGCGATAACAGAGCATGATCATATGGTAAACAGATCTAATCTAATCACGAGGCGATAACTAGTAAAACTCTAGCCTACAATGCGAGACGTAGAGATTACCGATAAAAAGCAAGATTAAGAGCATACATGCCCTGAAACGATACAAGTGTAAAGAATCAGAGCCGCATGACATAAGCTTACTTGGGTTGTTTTTAACCCTTGTGAAAGGGGTGGGGATGCGCCGAAGGTTGAGGTGACGTTGTTTGCGCGATGCGTGAACGTACTTTCATTAGATGGAACTAGGTACATATTTATAGTCCGGAGACTTCTTGCCGTGCAAGGCAACTTCTAAACCCTTTCCTAACTGAAGACTAGAGATAAACTCAAACTCTTTCCTAAACTAATGGATTACAACTCAATAACAAATCTAAGATATTATGACTAGATAACATGATCTGGACTCTTCCTTCCATCGGTCCGGATCTTCATGAAGCTTCCATATATCAGCCGAGGCCCACCGCAGTACATGGCAGATTCTGGACGTCATCTTGCGTCGGCTATTCCCGTCGACTCCAAGTGAATCTGGCCACGATTCCAGTTGGGTTGGAAAGCTTATCTCCTTATCTTTCCATCCATATGTAGAACGCCCAAAACGGAGTCCGTATGTGGCCTGGGCGGTCGATCTCGTGCGGCCCACTCCTCAGTCCGAACCAGCCTCGCGAATAAACTGGGCTTCAACACGTTTTGGGCTTGTGACTCCATCTTGACTTGGCTCTTGGGCACATGCTTATCATGATATATGCCTCATTAAGGCTCCTCCTCCATGGGCTTCTTCTGGCATTTTGGCCCAACCAGTCTTGGACAAAATCTAGCGTCAACACATGGTCATTAATCAGTTGACATGCATTTATGAAAAGGCCGGAGTTTAAACCTAATTGGCTTTTATATTTAAAAGCTCGTAGCATAGTCATTGATCGATTAACATGATGAATAAATACATGAACTTTTAACATGGTTAACAACTGTACTAAGGCATAGTTTAAGTGATCATGAATCTAATGCAACTTGAACGGACTAAAACGGAGCTAAAAAGTAAAAGCTATGAGGGTTGGAAGGTTTAGGGGTAAAACTGTAAAAACAGGGATACAAGGGACTGATTTGGAAAGGCTTTGAAGCTATTAAGGGCCTGGTTGAAAAAATTTGGACCTCGGGTTAGAAAACTTGAAAATAGAGGGTCTAAGGGTCAAAAACTCTGACATGGATCAAACAGTGATTATTTATAAAGATTGGGGGGCTAGCTAAAACATAAAAAAGGGACCTGTTGGTAAGGAAAACGGAGAGCGGGTTGATTCTTATGGACCTAGGGGTCTCTTTAGAAAAAGAGCACCGGTTGACCGGTATTGACCCGAGGTCAGGGCTTCTGTGGACTGTTGGATCGGAGGCCGACGGTCCGGATCGGATCTGGGTGAAGGGACTTGGCCGATGGTGGGGCAGGGCGGCGCCGCCCGCGGATGCGGCGGTGGCTCGTCGGCGTGAGGGCGTTCTCGCCCTCCTGTGGGTCTCATGATAGGGGGTTTGGTCGGGGAGGGTCAGAGAGGAACAGTGAACACTATGAGGGGGTTCTGGCCGTCGGGGAGGGCACCGGTGGTAGTGCGCAGCGCGGTGGCGCAGAGAGGCGCGGCCGGGTCAACTACGGTGAGAAATCCCAGCCGTTCCAGATAGGGAAGGGGGACAAGGGTAGGGAGTGTCGGTTCTTCGCCTTGTGTTGACGATCCGGGACGAGTCCTCATCGAAGGTGAGGCTCCCACGACGGCGAACGGCGGTGGCGGTGGCGGTGGCGGCGCCCGCGGTGGACCGGTTTGCGTGAAGGAGAAGAGGTGAACGGCGCGAGCGTGATAGAGAAAGGGAGAGTGAAGGAGAGGAGAAGAGCTCAGTGTCCCACGTGAAGTACGTCCTCACCAGAGGGTCCTGGTTGATGAGGATGCGCCGGTGGTGGCGGTGCACGGCCGTGGACCGGGGGCGGAGTGGCACCGTAGTGGGACCTCCGTGTGACGGCTGCGGCTTCGCTATGGGTGAGAGGGCGACGGCCTGGCGGCGGGACTGGGGGTGTGAGGGAGGAGGGGGGACGTGGGGCGAGGTCGTATTTGAAGGGGATGCGAGGAACGTGGGGGTGGAGGTGGAGATCGTGGGCGCGGGGCGCGCTCGGGCTCGAGCTCGGCTCGCTCGTTCGCGTCCAGAGCGGAGGCAGCGGTTGGGGAAGGAGGTGGCCGGCTGACGCGTGGGCCCGGGATGGCAGCGGCAGAAGGTGGGCTGGCTGTTGGCGCCTGGCTGGGCCGGTAGCTTGGGCTTGCCTGGGCTGCGGAGGCCGAGGGGGAAAAGAGCTGAGGGGAAAGAAGAAAGATTAGGCTGGCTGCTGCTTCGGGCCAGAACCCGAGAAAGAAAAAGAAGAGAGGGTTTTAAGATTTTCCTTTGGATTTACTTTTATTTAAACTAGTTTTGGGTATTAAATCCAACTAGGGATTGGATTTAAACCCTATACTCAAGCATATGAAACATACAATAAACTCTAATAGCATGAAATGCAACAAAACAATTGTTCTTATATTTATTTTAAGGGGCTCTGGTGTTCTTACCCCTACTTTAAAGTGCAGTTGTGATTTTGCCCTCGTTTTTTTAACTTTGTGATTTTGCCCTTTACTATTCACAAGTCAATGCGATTTTGCCCATAGTCAACGGTCAAAGCAGTGGGTAAAAACACAAAAACCAAGGACAAAATCACGTTGATTTGTCAAAAGTAGAGGGCAAAATCACAAAGTTAGAAAAACGAGGGCAAAATCACAATTGCAGTTCAGGTTGAGGGCAAGAACACAAAAAAAACCTTATTTTAATTGTTAATTATAGAAAATTAATAAATCCATGTTTCATGTCTAATGTAAGTTGAAAAATGTATAAAAGCACACACCCTGAAAATTAAAAAATGTATTGAATCTGCTGATATATAAAAGTGTAGAGTTCCATAAACTGTATTCTTGCTTTCGTATTGCTAGTATGATCACTATCATTTCACTACTCAAAAGAGTTAGTATGAGATGTGTACACTTCCCCGACAACTAGATGGGCATAGGTCAAGCGGCATCATAGCAGCATCATTCCGATGGTTGTATGAGCTGCTATCAACATTCGGCCACCTACAAGAGCGCTCCAGCTCTACAATTGAGCTCACTGCATGAGACGACACGAGATGCAGAAGAAACCAATATGTTGCTAATTCCTTTAGTCTCATGGATTGCACACCAATTGCCGCTTTTGTCTTATCGATGCCATGTTCCCCGTGTTGAAGATGGTCTGCTCAGGCATTGATGACCATCTATTCTTGCCAAAAAGCGCAATGGAGCAACTTGGGCCTTGTCGCAGAAAGTGACAGAGATCCTGTTATTTGTTAAGCAATTCAGGGCGTGTTTGGATGGAAGCCTGCCAGGATTGCCAGTTGCCCCAGCGAAGCAACACATCGCAGCCCCAGCCGACGCTGCCTGGGCCAGGCAGGGACTGCACGCCGGCATCCAAAAGTAAAAGTGAAACTGCAACAGCTAAGAGCATGCCGTGCTTAGGATTCTCTTCTGCTAGATCCTTAACGAATTGGCAAATATGTTTCAACTACTACCTTGCAGATTTGCATATGATGATTAACCAAAAAAAAAGTGCAATAACTTCATCACGAATATAAAGCAGTGGTTATGAATGCAAAAGGATTCCCTAAAGTAGAGCATAAAAAATGCCATACAAAACTTTTGATGTCATTAGCCCAGAATCACCTGCAGAAATATTACCAGATCACGGATAACAAGGATTTATGGTGGAATTTAGTTCAATGAGCTTACAAGGTCGAGAACTTCACAGGCTAATGCATTCACTTAAGTATATGACAGAGAAATAGCAGTCTTCAGAACAGAACTGAAGGCAATTTCCAATTGTTTGCTAGTTTGCAGCTTTGGTTTTTGGATGACCGCAAAACCTCCAGCAAATTCCATAGTAGAACAATATCCTGCATGACTGCCAGCCACTACAACAGTTTCAAGCAAAAACAACAACAGCTTGATACATTTTCTTGATGTTTTACTCTGCCGCCGATCTAGAAAGTAGAAACAACAGAGGTTCAGTTCCCTCCTATGGGAAACAAAACACAGCCAGCAGAAGGAAACTATCCAGTGGTGTGACATAGCAACTCAGAGAAAATACTGTAACTTACCCGACATCAAGTGTACCATGCAGGCAATCCTGCTCTACTGCCTTCTGGAGCATTACAGAATTGAGCATCGTAAGAAGAATATAGTTCCCATGCTTCATGCAAGCTAAAAACAATACAAAAAATAGAAGTCTTATAAAACTTACAGGTTCTATTATTAAAGAATAAAATTCAAAAGCATTAAGATACAACAAGCTTAAGGGAATGAGTTTAAATGAGACATATCGTCCCGTGAAACCATCAACATTAATTAGCAGCATCAACAGTCCAGACAGGTAGCCAAAGTTACTTGCGAAATATAACTCCAATTCAATGGAATCTGCAGCCTTGATAATTTTATCGGCATGCTGCAGAAAATGCCTATTGAATATTAACAGCCCTAAGTAGGTGTTATCAAATGGATCCACTGACACTTTCACATTCTTCTCCTTGCCCCGCTTCTCTTCTTCAGTCTGACAGTTGTTCTTCTTACCCTGCTTCTTCGCTTCTTCATCCTGCTGCTTCTTTAATTCTTCGGTTTGGTAGTTGAATACGCGCTCTAAAGGATGAGTTTTTTTTTGCAGTGTCACGCCAATCTACAGGTTGTAATGTATTTAGGGCCTTTCGCACGTCTTCACTTAAAGACTCAATATTTTGACAGAGTGACCGCAACAAAATAATCAGGCTTGATCTGAACACCGGTGGCTTCAGAACAGGGTGATTCAGCAAATACTTCCAGAACTTCTCATTCCTAACATCTTTAGCATTGACTTCTGAGAGTTCATACTTGAATGACCCATAGTACAAAGGTACATCATCACCTGTGACTTCATTCCCACTGTTATCCATGAGAAGTGCAGAAGAAAATATTTTCTCCAAAGTTTTTAAATCTGCGAC
This sequence comes from Raddia distichophylla, assembly GCA_005191435.1. Classification (NCBI taxonomy): domain Eukaryota; kingdom Viridiplantae; phylum Streptophyta; class Magnoliopsida; order Poales; family Poaceae; genus Raddia; species Raddia distichophylla. Next base: position 1,976,423 of record SPJY01006728.1, read on the forward strand.
TCTTGCAGCATCGAAAGGATCCTCCCTTTTCTTTTTGCTAGAAGACTGAAACGAATCATCTGAATTATGGGGCATTTCCCCCCCAATTGATCCATAGTCGCTTGGTTCTTTGATGATTTTGCACAGATAACCATCAATAAGCATCATGTCTTCTAGGGTGAACTGACTATTCCAGGACTTTCCATTGTTGTGATTCTCCTTAATTTCAGATAGAAAACCTTTCAACAATGCTTGTGATCGTTTAGTTAGAACTACAACTGTTGCATTTTTCAGCTTTAGGATCCGTTTTATCGGCTTCAGAAGACTGTCTGTTTCCTTCAATATCTTCTTCAGAGAATCAATTGATATGGGCATCTGAAACACATTAACGTCAGCGTTCTGAGTTATATCTTCCTCTGTGGCAAACTGTTGGCCAAGCATAAACTTGATCACACAAGGTTTGCAAATGTACGGCCTGCCATCACGGAATAGAACATATGGTTAATGTAAAAATTGCATAACAACATCTCTTTTAGGGCTACTTTGGATAACTCATTCCCCATGGGGATTGGAGGGGAATGGAGGGGATTGAGAAAAAAAAAATTAATTCAATTCCCCTCCAATCCCCAAGGGGATTGGATGTTGCCAAAACAGCCCTTATTGTTGGCAGCATGTTAAGTAACGTAGTTGAGTTTAAGGGTAACACAAATACATACAAGTGTATAATAAGAATAATTTGTTGGCTACTGGTTTTCATAGAATATGCACAATGCCAGGAGTAAAGATGAGATTTCAAAGCACATATACCTCTTAAGTAGATTCACAGCTAATTTCTTATCATGCTTCCATAGATGTTCGAACTGAACTTTCAATACGAATGCCCCTCTGTCTTTCATGGATAGTAGTTCAGCGGGATAATATGGTCTTTTTTCCCCAGGTACAATATACCTGCATTAAAAAAATTTGGTAAGCTGTACCATGGCAACTGTGCATCACATGATTGAGAAAGAAATATATTCTTTGTGCCTAAAGGTAGTGGTCTAGTGGAGTCTCTCACTTATGGCAAAGTTTACATGCTGTAAAAGATATGGGAGGGAGCATGTTCAACAAGGTATTGGGTGCATTCTGGTTCGAAACCATACAAACCATATACATTTCTAAAAGAAGGTATCCCAGCACACGCATTTGCTTAATTGTTCAATATATAACCAGATAGAATGACCTTTTGGCATTAGAAAGAACAATCTGACTCACCCTTTAAGGAAAGCTGAGAATTTAGCAGTCACATCATCATCATCACCATCGAGGTCCCCACTGGGGGCACATGTATGATCATCGTTCATGGCATTTTTCTTCTCACCACATTTAACACCAGATCTTTCTCTTGAAGTGGCAGTGGAACCATCCTGAAGGGCTTGCTTATAACTGTCGTAGCTCTTTGCTGAGGAGGACTTTGAGGACGTGGAACTAGAAGCCTTAACAGGATTGGGGTGTTTTGAAAATGGGTCTTGCATGCCACCAATGGGCATTGGTTTCAGGGTCGTTCCTAATGTTTTAAGGGCCCTAGGGCGAGACTAAAATATGTTATTTTAAATTTAATTTTATATTTTAATTTCTAATTACTTAATACATTAAAGATTAAATATTTTTGTGTTTAATAACTATTCTCTTAGCTAGCGAATCATAAATTAATAATGAACTAAACATCTGTAAATGACATGGCTTGATTGGGAGACTCATTATTACAAATGACTACTATATTATAGATTTAATAATATAACAAAATATTTATAGATCTTTTGTATCTAGCCTACTCCTTTTCTCAAGCACACTGACCATGTACTTAACCTATCTATACATGGTCATTCACAGACTTATAAAAGATACTCTAAAGCACATCAATTTATAAATGTGTTAACAATATTGGATTATTGCCACATTGTAAAATCTAGTTCATCCGTATACAAATATCTCCTAAAATATCTATATTCTATGTAGTTCTTAGAGCTTGTGGCTTTGATGGGTTTATATCAGGTAGGGTGTCAAGTGGGTTTCTGTACTGGTTAGGTTTAGATACCCACATTGGATTTTTGGGCGGTGTTTCGGGCTTTTCTGTGTACACTCCATCCTTGGGATTATCTGGCTCAAACTCTGGGTTGCTGTAGGTGGTAGAGAATTTCTCACTCAAAGAAATCTCAGGAGTAGGAGCCTTGCTCAACTCACCCAACTTCCCATAAAGAGCCTGCAAGTCTTCCTTTGTGTAAGGATGCCCAACACCGAATCCACCACCCCTTCTGAAACTTTTCACAATCATGCCCAACTGAGGTTCCCTGCATGAAACCCAGTTCAAGATAGCTCAAAGGTATGTGTTCTCATCCTCAAGCTTTTTCTTCTCATCGCGCAAAGACTGAATATCACAAATCAAGGGTGGACACACAGTACAATCAACGCTAGGAGAGCTAGGGATTTTAGACTTTACTTCCCTAAGAGCTTTTTGAGCTTTTTCTAACCGCCTCCTAAGCGCGGGACAGACATCACAAGCACCATGCAGAATAGGTCTCTTCCTAACTTCCTCTAGAGCAGCCTTGTTCAAATCAAGCAATTCAACAGTTTTAGCATGCTTAGAGCAAAGTTCACTAAGATCAGCCATGAAAACTTGACAATCAGAGCAAGCAATCTCATGAGACACATCCTGAACAGTAGGAGCTTGCCTAGCCAAATCTAGATCACGTAAAGCACATGCCAGCTCAGACTTAGCAGACTCTAGGGCAGCCAAAGCAGAAGAACAAGTAACCCTAGAAGCATCTAGTTCATCAGACAAAGTAGCATGCTTAGCGCGCATCTCCTTATGCTCCCTAGCAGATTGCTTAAGCAGACGGTTCTGGTTGTCTAGCGCAGCAGTCATGAGCTCAAAGCTAGGCATAGGCACATCCTCATCGCTCACCTCGCTATCGTGCTCGGAAGGGCTTGGACTCTTCTTGGCAGTGGTGGCCAAGATGTTCTTGTCGACGGTTGGGATATCGACCCAAGTCAACCAAGGTTCTTCAAGGAGGAGATAGGAGACACGCCGAACAACCACGAACAGTAACGAACAGGAGACAGGGGTTTTTATCCTGGTTCAGGCCTCTCGGGAGAGATAATAGCCCTACGTCCAGCCTTTCTTATATATCAAAGATGATTACAAGAGGTGGCTCGACAAGACGGACAAGTCTCGGCGATTATGGTGTACAGGGAGCAAAGTGCTATGATCAGGTGTCTAACAGATGCTAAAAGCTAGATCAAGTCCCCTCTATACGACGTAGGGGCCTTGTTTATATAGTGCGGAGCAAACCGACCTACCGAGGGAATATCGGGCCGGGCTAACTACGAGACCGTAACGAACTCGTACATGCCAAATACGTCCCGAGGTAGATAAGGTAGACTCTAATTCTTGGGGATCACGACTCTTAATCCAATCCGGGAAACCAACGTCCGGATCTTCACGTAGCCGTGCAGAACTCTTGTTCAAGTAAGACTCAAACATGACTCCTTGGCCGTTACGCACCGTGCCAGCCGGAAGGCTGTTCGGCAAGGTGCATATGGGCCAGATAGAACCTTCCAGGGAGCTGGGCACTGGCAGGCTGTTCGACCGGGCCGTCAGGGAGTGGGCCATGGCAATGGGCCGTAATTTTATCCCCGACAGTTCTCTTCTGGTACCTCCTCATGAGCCATGACTCAGAAGCCGTGCTTGGTAGCCGCGAAGTAGAGTCCGGCATGTACAGCGATCTTCTTATCCTTGGGCTTCTTCTTGATCTCCTCAGCATCACAGGAGTCATACTCGGTGTCGCTGGAGCCGGAGTCACTGGTGCAGTCGCTCATCTGCGCCATGAGTGCACGCTCGAACTTCTTGGCGTAGCGTCGTGCGGTCTTCTTGCGGAAGTTGCCCTTGCCCTTCTTGCGATCAGACCGGTACCCGCCCTTCTTGCGCTCGGTGTAGTTGTTCTTGTCGATGCGGGCATAGTAATCGTTCTTGTTGTTGTGGCCGACGTGGTCGTGCTTGTCCTTTGTTCGCTTGAGAGGGCAATCGGCGATGAAGTGGTCGGTCTTGCCGCACTCGTAGCACTGAGGCCTGTCACCTTGCCGATGGTTCATGCGGTTGGTGTAGAAGCGCTGAAACTTGTTCCCAAGGAGGCAGAGTTGTTCATCATCAAGCGCCTCAAGCTCTTCTTCTGTGGCTGAAAGCAAAGACAAAGCAAAGCCAAGAGCTGGATTATCGTTCGAGCTTGTCTCACCGGGGCCAGACACAAGAGCTAGAGGTTTTGGAGTTGTTCCACTCATCTTGTCTCGCGACTGAGTGTCAACCTCCGTGGCCTTAAGCTTACTGTAAAGCTCATCAGTGGTAAGCATGTCATATCCTCCTCCTTCGACAATTGCTTCCACTTTTACTTTCCAAACATCCCGATCCAAAGCATAGAGGAGCTTCATAGCCCGCTCATGGTCGGTGTAAGGAAGAGCCTCGTTGGGTGAATTTGAACGAATCTTGTTACAGATCGATTGGAAGCGACTGAACAAGCTGTCCATAGATTCACCCTTCAGCTGAGAGAAGTTCTCATACTCTCGCTTATGGGTCTCAAACAGCCTTGACTTAACCTAAACTGTTCCCTCATGGAAGTTTTGGAGGGTAGTCCAGATCTCGTGAGCCGTCTTCAAGTGACACACTCGGTCAAAGATAGATCGGCTCAAAGTTGTGAGAATGAAATTCCTAGCCCTATTGTTAGCCTCGTGCTCAGCTTGCTCTTGATGAGTCACACAGGCATCAAGGACTTGGTAATCCGGCCTCAGACAAATTCCCCAGATGCTCGAATGCTGGCTTTGGAGATGGGCCGTCATGCGGACCTTCCAATATGCGAAGTCACTGCCATCGAACCCTGGGATTTTGCCCGCGGAGACGTCCATGGTCACCAACTAGGATCACAGAACCGATCAAGGTATAGTGAACCAGAACCGGGCTCTGATACCAATTGAAGGACCGAAGAAGGCGACTAGAAGGGGGGGGTGAATAGGAGCCTCTGAAAACTCACTACTCAAAAACTCAAAACCTAGAGCAACATCAAAAACTACTCAAAGTGCCTAGGTGTCGACCACTGGGAGGCAACACACTTAGAACACACCTACACACTGCTGCGGAAGCGCTCGAGAAAACGCCGATCGAAAACGACGCAAGACGAGCAAACTACAGCCAAAACTACCTGCGGCAACACACACAGGATAGACCTGTGTTAACACACAAGACAGTCCTATGTTAAGTTTGCCGAACCTCGAAAAAGCACCACACACAAGACAGTCCTGTGTTAACACACAAGACAGTCCTGTGTTAAGCCGGCCGGGCCTCGAAAAATGCTCTAGGGCAATCTATACACGGGACAGTCCTATGTTAACACACAAGACAATCCTGTGACACCGGACAGTCCTATGTTGACACACAAGACAGTCCTGTGTGTACAAAAATTCTAGCCCGAGAAACAGAGCAGTTTTTCAGCCCGCGAATCCGACCAAGAACTTCGAGAACTCTCTCAAACGGACTCCAAATCACACGAAACTTTGTGTGGAGGTTGCACAAACCCTATGGAACATTTCCCCCATGAAATCAAAGTCAATAACACGGGGAAATCCGAGAATTTGAGCAGATCCACAAGAAGGGGAAAGAGGGGAAGAACGGGAGCAAGAACTCAAATCAAAGGGGAACTCGTGGCTGCACAAATCGAGCACTTGGGCAACATGATTCACCACGTCCTAGCACCCAAATCCACTAGCAAGAGAAGGGATTTAACCGAGACAAAAGGAAAACCCCAAAACGCCTCAAATCTCATCCAAAACCGAAGCCAGAGAAGGGGAAAACTAGAGAACGCGAAGAACACAAGGAGCTGCACCAAATCCACTTTGATTAGGGCACTATGGCCATGAATTTGAGATTACAAAGATGGATTCCTCAGCTCTTGCCACCCGACTCCTACCCTCTTGACTGCAGAGACTCAAATCTGGATCTGAGGGGCTCTCTAGATATGAAGCACTGGCTAGGGAAATATCTTCTGTCTGACTGAACCAGAGGGCAAGACATCCCTTCCCTCTATTTATAGCCCCAAGGCTCACCTACCGCAGACACTTGGGCAGATTTACAGTTTTGCCCCTGGGATACAAATCTGACTCGATCTACACTAAAATGCCTGAGGGCTGAATTGAAAACGTGACTGAAAATACGGATGGACGAACACGATGCCTTCTTATTTTCGCTTAGGCTCGACGCAATCTCCCGATGAAGTGCACGTGTCCAGTAGCCCGATCTGGATATTGATGCACGATTTTGACGCTCGAACCGGCAAACGCTCTTGGGCCCGGGTTTTGTCGCTCGAACCCGGAAACGATTGATGGGCTTCTCCAGTCGAGTGATTTTACAGCTCACGACACCGTCCCGGCCCAAGGTCGCACTTATGGGCCGAGCCTAACCCAAACCGCAGCCTGGGCCACTTGCCAGTCCACTCGGCAGAGATTTTGCCGCGCTCGGTCCACTTGAGCGCCGCCTTCCGGTCCACTTGGAAAGTCTTGTCCTCTCAGTCCCGTTCGAGAGGTGCCTGCCGGTCCCACTTGGCAGGGCTTCAACTCCAGACCCCCGGTCGCACTTGGGGGCCACCTGTCGGTCGCACTTGACAGAATTTTGGTGTTGACAAGGGCTCATCACAACCTGGACAATTGACTGGACCGATCCACTTGGTCCCTTAGAAATAAGCTTGGATTGCGGGATTGTAAGGATCGATGCCCAAGAGGGGGGTGAATTGGGCTATTTAAAAATTTCTACGAAAGTCCTTAACTTATTTCGATCTCTACTAAATAGCCACAATTCAATCCATCCTACACTAAAGTTTAACAAAGATGAAACTAAACCTAAGCACAAGATGGAATGCTATGGGCAAGAACTAGGCAAAATTACTTCAAGCACCACACATGATCAATTGCAATGAAAGTAAATGCAAGAAGTAAAAGAGAGACACGAGACAACCGGATTTTTTCCCGTGATATCAGAGGTTTGGCACCCTCCCCTAGTCCACGTTGTGGCCGCACTAAGCGTTATGCCATCTCCCACGCACTAAGCAATGGGCGCTCTCTAGTGAGTCTCCATTCTCTGTCCCGACAAGGCGGAGCTCAAACCTTGCACATAGCCGTCCTTCGAGCTTCCACAAATCCTTGGCAAGCTTCGAAGAACCACCCCGGTCACCAAGTCCGCCTAGGTGTTGCCAACCACCAAGAGTAATAGACCAAGAAGCTTCACTTGACCTAGAGTCCTAACACTAAGAAGGATGCACACAAGCTCTCTCTTGATCAAGTCTTCTAGGCCTTCATCTTGATGCTTGAATCTTCAAGTTTGTGAGTGGATGTTGAAGCACAATGCTCTTAGCTGTGGTAGGAAGTATGGTAGTGATTGCTGGTGCCAAGAGACCTCAAATGGAGCAAGGGAGGGGGCTTATATAGGCAAGGATTCAAATAGAGCCGTTGGCTAAAACCTTGCCAGAAAAAGCTGTGTTCACCGGTTAAACCGGTGGCCCCTTTTCTTCTCATCGGTCGATCCGGTGGCTCTGAGTCATTTGAATCAAAAGTAGCCGTTGGATTGACCGATGGATGCACCGGTAGTTCATCGGTTGAACCGGTGCAACTAAATCCTCCCCTTGCTCTTCTGGAACTACTCTGTGGACATTGACCGGTGAGATGCACCGGTGAGACCATCGATTCGACCGGTGCGTGTATTTTTCTTCGGCCAAGTCCTGGTCCATCTAGATCGACCGGTGCATTGATTGTGAAGTACCATCGGTCGATCCGGTCAGTTGTTTTTCTGAGTTTCAGCTTCCATCTGCATTAACTGAGTTGCACCGATGCTGGTGTCCATCGGTTGAACCGATGCAACTAGTTTTCATCTGTTTTGAGCTGTCTTCAACTTCTTTCTTCGATCTTCGATTTTCTTCTTGTCTTGAGTCTTGGGCTCTTGATTTCGAGAGATGTGTGTGCATCCAAACTCAATGTTTTACATTTTGAAATGGTCAAGCTACTACCCTCTTGAATCCCCCTTTATAGTGCGGACACTACAAACTAGCAAAAGAAGTTTCTAGCCTATCTAAGCGCCCTTCCACCTCATGGCACTTACCTCTAGATTATCCTTAGCCTTGAGTCATTCTTTGCTTGTAATTGGAGAATTGAGTCCGCCTTTTGATGATTTGAAGTTAGGGGTCTCATTTCATGTCCTTGAGCAATCTAAGAGTTTATAACCCTGCATTCTCACAAAGCTCATTAGAAAAAGATTAAGGTTGTCATCTAATCACCGAAACTCACCTTAGGGGCCTTGAATCTTACAATCTCCCCCTTTTTGGTGATTTGATGACAACACAAGTTAAAGCGTAAAGGACATAAAGTAAATGCTGAATTTAAGCACACTGGACTCGAAGGTCCGAACAATATCCATGATCACCTCAAAACAAATCGCAAACACAAGAAGCAAACGAGAGTGATCATGCATAAATAATCATAAGGATAGGCAAACAAGATCCTCACAACCCATATCCATCAAAAGAGAACCTATCCATCTACCAAACCAATCCTGAACCCAAGAGTATCACAAGTCGATCTCATACACCATGTCATCCAAAAGAATATTACATGATCATCTCATCAAGTCCATGAGCTCTCTTCCTGACGCTCTCCCCCTAAATCTCTCCCCCTTTGGCATCAAGTCACCAAAAGGCGGAGTCAAGCTGCGTCGTCGTCGCGGGGTGAAGCTGCCGGCTGCCTCGGCTCCACAAAGAATCTGCCAACATCCTCATCTGAAGGTGTAGATGCCTCATCAATAGGAGTCAAGTGAGGCTCTGGCCCTGGAGGTGCAGGGTCAGTGGGGTCTGTGGTCGAAGCTGTGGTGCTCACACTGCCCAGAACCGGATCGGTGCCCTGAGTGCTCTGAGTCTCTGGCTGCAACTCTGGCTGTGTCTCTGGCTGCTGCTCAAGTGAACTAGAAGTGAGTGTGCTCTGAGCTAGCAGTGGATGAATCTGATCTGTGTCGGTATTTAGTACCGGCAATCCACCACACGACTACTCACGTGGCGGTTTGTTTGTGGGCTGATCGTCGACTGTAACGCGATGGTTACACACAAGATGCAAGGAAGAACACGATTTAGACAGGTTCGGGCCGCTAGATCGTGTAATACCCTACGTCCTGTGTGCTGCTGATTATATTATCAAAGGGTGCCTCGAGATTGACTTGAAGGCGTCAAGCTCGAGTTGTTACAAGGCTCAATTGATCTCAGGTCAGGTTGGATGCCGAACTAGGCAGCCCCTCGCCTCCTTATATAGTCCGGAGGGCGAGAGTTCCTAGTCGGTTACAAAAGAGTAATACCAGTAGGACTAGAAGTTCCTATAGAGAGTCCTAGTAGGATTACAATGATATTTACGGAGTCCTAGTAGAACTTCCGAGTCATGAGATGCCCTAAGGCATATATCATCCACAAGCCCCCGAGCCTCGAGTTGATTAGTGTGATAATCAGGTCGAGGGTCTTGTTGTCTTCAGTCTTGATCAACTATTGGTGTGCACCGACTAGGTGCACCCAATGGGTGTAGCCCCCGAGCTTCAAGTTGACTTGAATACAATCAGCTTGAAGATCTTGAGTACCTTTAGAAAAAACCCAGAATATACATCCAACCACCCAATGGGTGTAGAGTAGAAGATGCTTCTGGTCCTTTGTTGAGATGTCTTCAATATTGAAATTTGTGTGCACCGAATAGGTGCACCCAATGGGTGTAGCCCCTGAGCTTCAAGTTGACTTGAATACAATCAGCTTGAAGGTCCAATAAATATCTTCAGCTTGATAATCGAAGTAATTCTGAGGAATTTCCGGGTTGTTTTAGGAATAATTCCAGTGGTCTTGGTAAATCGCTATCCCACTGTTGGAAGTACTCGACTAGCGATCTCTGAGTGTCCTTGATAAATCCTCGGATTGTTGAAAAATAGTCCGAGTTGTCTTGATGAGTTCCCAAGTGTTTTAGGAATAAACTAAGTGTTCTTGAAACACTCCAAGTTGTGTATCACCATCCAGATAGCAGAAGTACTCGGCAGGCAATCCCCTAGTGGTCTTGATATATCCATGCCCGAGATGTCATCTGCGGTCTATCTGCAAGTATTCTGCTGGTGATGATATCCAAGTAGTTGATTTGCAAACCAATCGATGAAGGCCACAAAGTAGTCAACATCAGTAATACTATCATTGATACCCTGAGCACGCCAGAATATTGTAATCGATGAATAAAATCTTGTCCCTAGGTATATTTCCGACTTGTTTAGGCTATGTATTGCAGACATAGCCCCCAAGCTTTATTTTGTCCTGAAAGAACTCGAAATTGATGTTGTGCTCTAGAGTTGAACTCCATCTGATAAACTTGATACATATAGCTAATATACATAGACAACTTGTGTTGAACTGTGTTACCAAATATTTGCATCTTTGGTGTCATTTAGATTTTAAGTGACGGTTAAAAATCTAACAAGTGGTACCATAATAAGTTGTCCATGAGAAAGATATATTAAGGAGCGATGCCCATGTCACTACATGGCATCAGAAAAAACTTTAGGACGCAATATGGAGTATGGAGGCGATCGATAAGATCGATGGTGTCGGATACTCCGGACAGGAGGCAATGTAGTAATGTACCTTTTAATGGGCCGCAGTTGGTAAGAATCGCCAGATGTGGAGATCTGATGAAGTGGCCAGAGAGTCATCATGGTGACAACAATGAACAACTCTGGCTCGGGATCAAGGCCAAACATGATGGGAAACCAAAGTGATTGGAATGGTGGGAGTTGCAAGTTGCAACGATGCGACCACGTGTGATAGGGGATGCCATCATGACGCTAGGGGCTAATTTGTGTCAATGGTGAGGACGTCCAAACTCCAGAGTAGCACGAAACTCGTGACACGTGGAGACACGTTAGAGTAGACCTGTTCACAGGAAGCCTGGCCCGGTAACTCGGCCCGAGCCTGGCCCGAAAAAGCCCGGTCCGACCGGTGCATCGGCCTGGGCTCGGGCCTCATTTTCGAAGCTTAAGCCGCGGTCGGGCCGAGCCGTCGGGCTTCAGGCCAGGATTGGGCCCGGTTTTCGAGCCCGACGCCCTGGGCCGGGCCGGGCCAGGCTCGGGCCTATTTTTGGGACCGGGCTTTTCTAGGCCCGGCCCGAAGCTTGGCCCGGCCTGGTATTTGATCAGGTCTACATTAGAGGAACTCAGATTTAATCTAGAGGTGGAGGTGGTTTTTGGGTGATTCTTTCGACGGCGGAGAAGGTCCCTACAGCGTACTAGGTGCGCGTAGGAATTCAAATGTCAGTTTCAGGTATTTTGTGTGATTTCCACCCGTTTCCTCCCGATTTTCAATACGCCGACGGCAGATTTTCTAATCGCGGGGAATATTTGGAATCCTGGTTCAGGTGGGCGTAAGCCGCTGGTTCAGATCAGGTTTGTTGATGCAGCAGCAACCAGCAACATCGTTAGATTGGATGTCGATTTCCACGGGGACTTTCTTGCGACTGAAAATGCGATGAATCAAAGCACGTCACCGTATGAGCTGTAGCCGTCAAACGAAGAGGCAGCGGACAGCGGTGGGGTGGAAGGAGCGTACGTATTTCCGTCCTTAGAAGCTCGGAGATCGGGAGCATGTGCTCACTTGCTGTTGCAGCTGCTCACTTTGCTGTATGATCCTGGGCCTGCGATCTCCGTGTTGATTCCCTCCTGAATCAATGAATCATGATGCGATACACATTGCTGCATCGTGAATCTCGTGGATTAAATTGCAGAATGGGCAGCCATGGCCCATGGCAGCAACATTACGTTGTCGGTGCGTGTATTCTCGATTGTTTTACGTACATATTGTTAAATGCACAATAGTATAATTTAGATCCAACTGTTTTTTTAAAAAACTTTTCACATGAAAGTATATTGGCGTTAGATATAGATACCGATAGTACGATAAAATTAAAAACAATCCGTGCCACAAGATCGGGAGAAATAGATGGTGCATATTTATTTCTATATGCCCTGTGGATATGGGTGGTAGGAAGATATGTACACCATCATTTGCTAAATATGTTCAATGGCTTCTCTTTATTTCAATCTCTTTTCTACCTCTGAAGAGATGCTATTGAAGCGCATGTTAAAGAAGAAAATAAAATCTCGTCGCAAAATAAGTTGTTGGACATAGTCACCACGGCTCGCTCCTCCTAAAATCTAACACTCGGATGGATTTTGAATGGCTTCAAGCAAATTTTGAGGCAGGTCATGTTCACAAAAAGACCTCAACTGTACAAAGACACTTCTAGAGAAACAGAGCTGCTTGGCCATTGATGTGATCACCGCAACAGTCATACCCTATCTCCACTGTAGACAGACACGATGGCGAAAATAGCCATGAATGAATGATAACAAGACGTACCCTTTTTCCATCTTTGATGGTGACTCCTCCCCAGCGAGCTTTCTCCATGACGCCACCATGGACATTTTGGCTTTCAAACTTCAAAACTGAATGAACTCAGTTCTCCAAATATCAAAATCAAAGCTAAATAGTTAAACCGTGTATGGTTTGACCAATCAAAACGGCTAGATAAAAAGGCTAACTGTATTTTATAAAAAATACTACGTATTTCATAAAATACAAACTAAACTATATATTTGAATTTATTATTATTTAGCTAACTCATAGAAATTTTAATAATGTTTGCACCTTATACAATAGCATTAGCATGTTGCTCACCACACGCACACAAAAATTCACACTATCTTGCACGCACGACACACTACGCACGCACACACGTGCGACCAAAGACATGTTAAGAACTGGATAGTAGAAAATAAATACGAGATGGCTTACTGTATGGAATTTCCGGCGAGCGTGTGAATCTACTATATATGTAAAACAAATACTAAAACAAAGGCACCACATTGATCATAAGTTCATAACATATTAGAAATTTCCGCGTTAATCGGGGAAAAAGGATCTACACTCCCATTATGGCCCTCTTTGATAGCTTGTTTAGTTTTAGTTTAGTTTTTGTTGGGAAAATTTGACCACCTTTGAAAGTGGTATGAAAAAGCTAAATAAATTATGAAAAAAATATTTTTGAGATCTTTGAGAAAAACCCTACAAAGTTATAAAAAAATTTATTTTCAAAAAATAAAGTGAATGGTATATATAAAAATAACAAAAGTTGCAATCCCAACAAAAACTAAACTAAAACAAGGTACCAAAGAGGCCCTATATTTGGTCAAATTATAATGGTTTAGATTAAAAGAAAGAGAGATCTGCACCGTCGATTATAGTGGATCGAATTATAACGAGTTAAATTAAACAAAAGAGCCAATATCTATTGCAATTATAAAATAAAATAATATAAATTTAGAATAAAATAATAGATAAGAGTGCATATAGAACTATACAATAAAAAAAATACATGAATCCATAATAAAAAAAAAATATTGACACAAATCTAACAGTGCAAATGTTGCATAGGACGGTGGAGGAGTTTAATGGAGCTTTGACGTTATTCTAAAAATATTAGAAATTCTCACATTAATTAGAGATATAAAGAAAGATCTAACCCGTTGACTGTAGTGGATCCGAATTACCACGGTGGAGATCAAATATCTTACTAATAACCTACAAATTCTCATGTTAATTTGGCAAGTCCAAAAAAAGAATTTGTATATGTACGACTTGTACACATGCCTAGAATGACACGGTTATGCTTTCTTGCCGAATAATTAGCCGATTCATTTACGAATACAACTAGCACAATAATAGCAATAATTTACGTACAAGTACAACTAACCTATTCACGTATGACGGTATGAGTACAACTAGCTGATTTATGTACGAGTACAACTATTACAACAAGGCAGAGTTAAATGGAACCATCACTTTAATGATAAAATTTCAAAATTGTTCACGTTTAATTGGAGAGAACACTGATTGTTGTTGGCTCGAATTATCAATGATGATTATATTAAAAGAAAGAATTTAAATAAGCTAAAATAAAATAAAAATAAGGATAAAGGATAATAGAAAAGAGAGTAAAGCAGCTATAGCAAAAAATAATAAAAATTTACAATAGAAATAATAGAAATAGGAGGGCATCTTTAATTAAAAGAAAAGTTCATGTTGGATATGATAAAAACAACCGTAATAACTTCGTATAGCATACATTATACGAAGTTATACGACCCTCTTTGTCCGCAAATGTGTGGCTGTGAACCGCGGGACACACGGCTCGTTTATTAGAAACAAAATATCATCTGCATGGCCATCAGGGCCGGCCCTAGGGGGGGTCGAGCAGTGCAGCCGTCCCGGACCCCCAAAACTGTGGGGCCCCCCAGCGCCATGCAGCCTGCAGCAGCCATGCATGCTCTCGCGATGGGCCATGCAGGATGCAGCCCATGCTCCAGACTCCAGTTAGACCTCGCCACCTATGACCTGCCCCCTGCCCATCGTAGCGCAGGCTGCGTGGCTCCTCACTCCTCAGCTACCAGCGCAGCGTGTGCGTTTAGGAGGCCCAATAAGGATCCAGTGAGCGTTGCTGCATCGGTCGGTTGCAGATGCCGTATCGGTATTGCCGTGATTCGTTCTCCTAATCGCCTGCCGCCTGTGGAGACTCCGCCGACCGCTGCCAAGATTCACCAAGACACAAAATCAAATCACCATCGGAACGGCAGATCATATTCAATTCATCCGTCTATCGGCAGCCTCACAGGTGACTATAGTAATTAGTTATTAGTACATACGGAGTACTAAATAGATATTAGTATATTAGAGTAGGGAACTACCGATTAGAATTTTATGTTCATATTTGCTGCTTGTAGAACGCTGTCGACATCATGCCACCTAGGAAATATGCATCTAGAAGCGATAAAAGGAAGAAAACAAAACAAGCAGATTGAATGGTCTGGCAACTTTATGCATTGAGAAGAAGTTATTGGACGATATTAATATTGAGGCCATCATTGATGATTTTGCATCAAGAAATGTTAGAAGAAATTTCTGAGGTGAATAATCTCAATTGTGTACTTTCATTTGTTTATCGATATCAATTTTTAAAATACATTGAATATTGTCTAATTAATCTGGATGCAACACATGGTGGTCGTTCCAACTGTTATTCATTTGTGCACAAGGGTATTCATCATGTGCTCAAGCCGATGCCTAAGAGTGCTATTAAGGCTGATGTGTTTGCTACTATTAAAAAGAAGAAAATACAAGCTGAAATTCCACCAAAGCCAACAACGACTTTGCTCCAAGAGGAGGAGCATAATGTGACTGTAAGTGCTCCTGAAGCTTCATGCAAGGATCCAAAAATTACAGATAGTGTTTCCACCATTAGTTCTGAGGTATATGATAATGCTCGTGAGGATATCAAGAAATCCATTCATCATTTTGGTTGCTTTGGAGCTGATGCACAGGAGGATGGCAGAATTTTTGTTGATGACAAAATGCAATACAAGCATGCCACGCATATTATTGAGTATGAGAAGAAAGAGAGGTCTGCATTTATATCCCAGCCGAGGACGGCTTTGTTTCAAAAGGGAGAGAATGATGACCCATTGGTTCCTCAAAATACCGATGTAGAAAATTCTTATATTGTTTCAAGCAAGACGACCGGTAATTCTATAAAGGCATCTAATCTCCAATTCGGTGCTTTTTCTATCAATGAAAAATATGTCAAGCAGCATGATAAAATATCTACGGCTACCGGGCTATTGTCAAATATTATTTATCAAGAAGAAAGAAGAGAAGAAATAGAAATATATTTGCATTGGCTCTATTAAAGTTGAGATCATACAGGAGATGTCTACTTGATGAGCTGAGAGAATGGTTCAGGAATGAAGACGTAATGATGGAAGTTAATCATGGTAGTATATATCAGCTTATTTTATTTCCTTGTATTCTAGCTAGATTATTCTATTATATTTCTATAGACATATTTAAGTCCTAGTTAATTAAATGTTGTTCCGGTATGGGTCTGGCACGTCTAGTCTTGGTTGGAGTCCGACTGTTGGGTGGCCTGCGAGCCATAAAGCCCTGGGCGACACCCATGTATCGAAGATTAGGTTTTTGTTATTTCGTGGATTTTATTCCCCCGGTGAGCTGCGCTCCCTAAACCCTAGACGGTGTTTCCGCTAGGTTCTTCATCTTGAAGATTATTGATTCGGATCCCTGCGTGGATTTGTGTTGGTGTGCGATCAAGCTGCTGCTTGGGCGTTCTCTGGATTTCTACGGATTTCCCCGTCTTCTGATCGTGGTTTGTCGCCGAGGGTGGAAGAACTCGTTAGGGTTTGGATTGCAATCATCAATTGTAAGCCGAATCCCATCTATCGTTGCTACTTCTGTGGTTGCTTGTGTCCGATTGATTAGCAGAGTTATTTGTGCCTCACGTTGCCAAGAATTTATTAATTTAACTGCTGAATTCTACAATTTGGTCGCCGCCAAGGTCTGGGAAAATAGATACATATTGTTTATTGTGTGAGACACTTCTATTTACTTGAACAAATTCCTGATTGCTGTTGCTACTATTGTCGGTTTATTAAACAAAATAACCCTCGCGTGAGATTTGTTACTGTTTCTTGTATTGAGACCTCTTGCTGCTGATTGGTGGGAATCGAGAATTATTTTTCCTAAAGACAAGAGCTGCTGTTGCCGAGGTGCAAGTCTAATAATAGTTCAAGTTTTATTCGCTGCTCCATATTTGCTAGAAGAAATATTCAGAGAATAATTATTTGCTTGTCGTTAGTACCGTGAAAGATTGGAAATCATACGGGCATCGCACGCTTGCCCATATCAGTTTGTATCAGTTTGCTGGGTTGCTCACGGTACTTTTGGAATTTTCACTACCGATTTAAGATGGTGAATGAGTATACTTTTAGCATGAAGAAAAATAAGCATCCATCATGGAGTTCATCTATTATTGATGATGATGGCTCTATAGATAAGTATGGTCTTGCTACGAAAAGTAAGCTTGTGCCAAGGCTGCGTACAACATCTTCTCCTTCTGAGTATCATGAGTGGGAGGGTTCTATACTGGATTTTGTTCGGAGTCGTAAATTACCATCTAGCCAGTTGGTAAATTTGGCAAAACGGACCTTCTCTGAGGGTGTTTTACAGTGGTGGATGAAATCGCGGCGTGGTGATAATCGTGGTACATCATGGAAAGATATGAGGGATGCGTTACGACGCAAATTCGATCGACCAATTGAGAAGTTGTTATATAAGTCTAAGAAATTTTCTACTGGTTATGCTCCCAAACAAAAAGGTATGCCTAAGTCTACTGGAGATTTGTATGTGGAAGACTATTTTTCTCCTAAGAAGCTTGAGAAGAAATTTGTTGCTACTTGTGCCCCTAGTCACAAAGATAAGAGAAATATTTCTATTGCTGCTATGAAGCCGAAGAAATCTATTCGTCGGAGTGCTGAAATTCTTTCCACACTTGAGGCTTCTTTCAAGAAATTAAATGATGCTTGTTCAGCCATAAATCAAACCATAAATGACATTAATCATATGCCTGCACCAAAGAAGATGGTCCCTACTAATAATTTTTCTTCTTCTACAAAGTGCGCAAAGGTAGCAGCAGCTCCTAGGGAAAGGAAGACAGAAGATCTGCATAGTGATGGCCTTTATGAACCTCATATTGATCTTGTTGATGAAACATCAGATGGTTTATCTATGATGGCACAAGAAGTACAGTCTAATGGTTCCATTATTGATGTGAAAGGGCAACGCTCTAGTATTTTTCAGTCAGAATGTAAAATTAAAGACAAGGTATGCCAAGTAATTATTGATGGTGGTAGTTTTACTAATGCTATTAGTTCAGATCTTGTGCATTCTTTGACGCGGAGGCTTCCGACACCACATTATATGCAGTGGATGAACCAAAGTGGTATGCTGAAAATTACTCATAAGGTACGAGTTAAATTTTCTGTTGGCAATTATATCGACACGGTGGATTGCGATATTGCGCCTATTAGTGCATGCCATTTGTTACTGGGTAGGCCATGGCAATTTGATCTGGATGCAACACATGGTGGTCGTTCCAACTGTTATTCATTTGTGCACAAGGGTATTCATCATGTGCTCAAGCCGATGCCTAAGAGTGCTATTAAGGCTGATGTGTTTGCTACTATTAAAAAGAAGAAAATACAAGCTGAAATTCCACCAAAGCCAACAACGACTTTGCTCCAAGAGGAGGAGCATAATGTGACTGTAAGTGCTCCTGAAGCTTCATGCAAGGATCCAAAAATTACAGATAGTGTTTCCACCATTAGTTCTGAGGTATATGATAATGCTCGTGAGGATATCAAGAAATCCATTCATCATTTTGGTTGCTTTGGAGCTGATGCACAGGAGGATGGCAGAATTTTTGTTGATGACAAAATGCAATACAAGCATGCCACGCATATTATTGAGTATGAGAAGAAAGAGAGGTCTGCATTTATATCCCAGCCGAGGACGGCTTTGTTTCAAAAGGGAGAGAATGATGACCCATTGGTTCCTCAAAATACCGATGTAGAAAATTCTTATATTGTTTCAAGCAAGACGACCGGTAATTCTATAAAGGCATCTAATCTCCAATTCGGTGCTTTTTCTATCAATGAAAAATATGTCAAGCAGCATGATAAAATATCTACGGCTACCGGGCTATTGTCAAATATTATTTATCAAGAAGAAAGAAGAGAAGAAATAGAAATATATTTGCATTGGCTCTATTAAAGTTGAGATCATACAGGAGATGTCTACTTGATGAGCTGAGAGAATGGTTCAGGAATGAAGACGTAATGATGGAAGTTAATCATGGTAGTATATATCAGCTTATTTTATTTCCTTGTATTCTAGCTAGATTATTCTATTATATTTCTATAGACATATTTAAGTCCTAGTTAATTAAATGTTGTTCCGGTATGGGTCTGGCACGTCTAGTCTTGGTTGGAGTCCGACTGTTGGGTGGCCTGCGAGCCATAAAGCCCTGGGCGACACCCATGTATCGAAGATTAGGTTTTTGTTATTTCGTGGATTTTATTCCCCCGGTGAGCTGCGCTCCCTAAACCCTAGACGGTGTTTCCGCTAGGTTCTTCATCTTGAAGATTATTGATTCGGATCCCTGCGTGGATTTGTGTTGGTGTGCGATCAAGCTGCTGCTTGGGCGTTCTCTGGATTTCTACGGATTTCCCCGTCTTCTGATCGTGGTTTGTCGCCGAGGGTGGAAGAACTCGTTAGGGTTTGGATTGCAATCATCAATTGTAAGCCGAATCCCATCTATCGTTGCTACTTCTGTGGTTGCTTGTGTCCGATTGATTAGCAGAGTTATTTGTGCCTCACGTTGCCAAGAATTTATTAATTTAACTGCTGAATTCTACAATTTGGTCGCCGCCAAGGTCTGGGAAAATAGATACATATTGTTTATTGTGTGAGACACTTCTATTTACTTGAACAAATTCCTGATTGCTGTTGCTACTATTGTCGGTTTATTAAACAAAATAACCCTCGCGTGAGATTTGTTACTGTTTCTTGTATTGAGACCTCTTGCTGCTGATTGGTGGGAATCGAGAATTATTTTTCCTAAAGACAAGAGCTGCTGTTGCCGAGGTGCAAGTCTAATAATAGTTCAAGTTTTATTCGCTGCTCCATATTTGCTAGAAGAAATATTCAGAGAATAATTATTTGCTTGTCGTTAGTACCGTGAAAGATTGGAAATCATACGGGCATCGCACGCTTGCCCATATCAGTTTGTATCAGTTTGCTGGGTTGCTCACGGTACTTTTGGAATTTTCACTACCGATTTAAGATGGTGAATGAGTATACTTTTAGCATGAAGAAAAATAAGCATCCATCATGGAGTTCATCTATTATTGATGATGATGGCTCTATAGATAAGTATGGTCTTGCTACGAAAAGTAAGCTTGTGCCAAGGCTGCGTACAACATCTTCTCCTTCTGAGTATCATGAGTGGGAGGGTTCTATACTGGATTTTGTTCGGAGTCGTAAATTACCATCTAGCCAGTTGGTAAATTTGGCAAAACGGACCTTCTCTGAGGGTGTTTTACAGTGGTGGATGAAATCGCGGCGTGGTGATAATCGTGGTACATCATGGAAAGATATGAGGGATGCGTTACGACGCAAATTCGATCGACCAATTGAGAAGTTGTTATATAAGTCTAAGAAATTTTCTACTGGTTATGCTCCCAAACAAAAAGGTATGCCTAAGTCTACTGGAGATTTGTATGTGGAAGACTATTTTTCTCCTAAGAAGCTTGAGAAGAAATTTGTTGCTACTTGTGCCCCTAGTCACAAAGATAAGAGAAATATTTCTATTGCTGCTATGAAGCCGAAGAAATCTATTCGTCGGAGTGCTGAAATTCTTTCCACACTTGAGGCTTCTTTCAAGAAATTAAATGATGCTTGTTCAGCCATAAATCAAACCATAAATGACATTAATCATATGCCTGCACCAAAGAAGATGGTCCCTACTAATAATTTTTCTTCTTCTACAAAGTGCGCAAAGGTAGCAGCAGCTCCTAGGGAAAGGAAGACAGAAGATCTGCATAGTGATGGCCTTTATGAACCTCATATTGATCTTGTTGATGAAACATCAGATGGTTTATCTATGATGGCACAAGAAGTACAGTCTAATGGTTCCATTATTGATGTGAAAGGGCAACGCTCTAGTATTTTTCAGTCAGAATGTAAAATTAAAGACAAGGTATGCCAAGTAATTATTGATGGTGGTAGTTTTACTAATGCTATTAGTTCAGATCTTGTGCATTCTTTGACGCGGAGGCTTCCGACACCACATTATATGCAGTGGATGAACCAAAGTGGTATGCTGAAAATTACTCATAAGGTACGAGTTAAATTTTCTGTTGGCAATTATATCGACACGGTGGATTGCGATATTGCGCCTATTAGTGCATGCCATTTGTTACTGGGTAGGCCATGGCAATTTGATCTGGATGCAACACATGGTGGTCGTTCCAACTGTTATTCATTTGTGCACAAGGGTATTCATCATGTGCTCAAGCCGATGCCTAAGAGTGCTATTAAGGCTGATGTGTTTGCTACTATTAAAAAGAAGAAAATACAAGCTGAAATTCCACCAAAGCCAACAACGACTTTGCTCCAAGAGGAGGAGCATAATGTGACTGTAAGTGCTCCTGAAGCTTCATGCAAGGATCCAAAAATTACAGATAGTGTTTCCACCATTAGTTCTGAGGTATATGATAATGCTCGTGAGGATATCAAGAAATCCATTCATCATTTTGGTTGCTTTGGAGCTGATGCACAGGAGGATGGCAGAATTTTTGTTGATGACAAAATGCAATACAAGCATGCCACGCATATTATTGAGTATGAGAAGAAAGAGAGGTCTGCATTTATATCCCAGCCGAGGACGGCTTTGTTTCAAAAGGGAGAGAATGATGACCCATTGGTTCCTCAAAATACCGATGTAGAAAATTCTTATATTGTTTCAAGCAAGACGACCGGTAATTCTATAAAGGCATCTAATCTCCAATTCGGTGCTTTTTCTATCAATGAAAAATATGTCAAGCAGCATGATAAAATATCTACGGCTACCGGGCTATTGTCAAATATTATTTATCAAGAAGAAAGAAGAGAAGAAATAGAAATATATTTGCATTGGCTCTATTAAAGTTGAGATCATACAGGAGATGTCTACTTGATGAGCTGAGAGAATGGTTCAGGAATGAAGACGTAATGATGGAAGTTAATCATGGTAGTATATATCAGCTTATTTTATTTCCTTGTATTCTAGCTAGATTATTCTATTATATTTCTATAGACATATTTAAGTCCTAGTTAATTAAATGTTGTTCCGGTATGGGTCTGGCACGTCTAGTCTTGGTTGGAGTCCGACTGTTGGGTGGCCTGCGAGCCATAAAGCCCTGGGCGACACCCATGTATCGAAGATTAGGTTTTTGTTATTTCGTGGATTTTATTCCCCCGGTGAGCTGCGCTCCCTAAACCCTAGACGGTGTTTCCGCTAGGTTCTTCATCTTGAAGATTATTGATTCGGATCCCTGCGTGGATTTGTGTTGGTGTGCGATCAAGCTGCTGCTTGGGCGTTCTCTGGATTTCTACGGATTTCCCCGTCTTCTGATCGTGGTTTGTCGCCGAGGGTGGAAGAACTCGTTAGGGTTTGGATTGCAATCATCAATTGTAAGCCGAATCCCATCTATCGTTGCTACTTCTGTGGTTGCTTGTGTCCGATTGATTAGCAGAGTTATTTGTGCCTCACGTTGCCAAGAATTTATTAATTTAACTGCTGAATTCTACAATTTGGTCGCCGCCAAGGTCTGGGAAAATAGATACATATTGTTTATTGTGTGAGACACTTCTATTTACTTGAACAAATTCCTGATTGCTGTTGCTACTATTGTCGGTTTATTAAACAAAATAACCCTCGCGTGAGATTTGTTACTGTTTCTTGTATTGAGACCTCTTGCTGCTGATTGGTGGGAATCGAGAATTATTTTTCCTAAAGACAAGAGCTGCTGTTGCCGAGGTGCAAGTCTAATAATAGTTCAAGTTTTATTCGCTGCTCCATATTTGCTAGAAGAAATATTCAGAGAATAATTATTTGCTTGTCGTTAGTACCGTGAAAGATTGGAAATCATACGGGCATCGCACGCTTGCCCATATCAGTTTGTATCAGTTTGCTGGGTTGCTCACGGTACTTTTGGAATTTTCACTACCGATTTAAGATGGTGAATGAGTATACTTTTAGCATGAAGAAAAATAAGCATCCATCATGGAGTTCATCTATTATTGATGATGATGGCTCTATAGATAAGTATGGTCTTGCTACGAAAAGTAAGCTTGTGCCAAGGCTGCGTACAACATCTTCTCCTTCTGAGTATCATGAGTGGGAGGGTTCTATACTGGATTTTGTTCGGAGTCGTAAATTACCATCTAGCCAGTTGGTAAATTTGGCAAAACGGACCTTCTCTGAGGGTGTTTTACAGTGGTGGATGAAATCGCGGCGTGGTGATAATCGTGGTACATCATGGAAAGATATGAGGGATGCGTTACGACGCAAATTCGATCGACCAATTGAGAAGTTGTTATATAAGTCTAAGAAATTTTCTACTGGTTATGCTCCCAAACAA
Organism: Raddia distichophylla; assembly: GCA_005191435.1. Taxonomy (NCBI): domain Eukaryota; kingdom Viridiplantae; phylum Streptophyta; class Magnoliopsida; order Poales; family Poaceae; genus Raddia; species Raddia distichophylla. The sequence goes on from SPJY01006728.1 coordinate 1,999,620, forward strand.
AAAGGTATGCCTAAGTCTACTGGAGATTTGTATGTGGAAGACTATTTTTCTCCTAAGAAGCTTGAGAAGAAATTTGTTGCTACTTGTGCCCCTAGTCACAAAGATAAGAGAAATATTTCTATTGCTGCTATGAAGCCGAAGAAATCTATTCGTCGGAGTGCTGAAATTCTTTCCACACTTGAGGCTTCTTTCAAGAAATTAAATGATGCTTGTTCAGCCATAAATCAAACCATAAATGACATTAATCATATGCCTGCACCAAAGAAGATGGTCCCTACTAATAATTTTTCTTCTTCTACAAAGTGCGCAAAGGTAGCAGCAGCTCCTAGGGAAAGGAAGACAGAAGATCTGCATAGTGATGGCCTTTATGAACCTCATATTGATCTTGTTGATGAAACATCAGATGGTTTATCTATGATGGCACAAGAAGTACAGTCTAATGGTTCCATTATTGATGTGAAAGGGCAACGCTCTAGTATTTTTCAGTCAGAATGTAAAATTAAAGACAAGGTATGCCAAGTAATTATTGATGGTGGTAGTTTTACTAATGCTATTAGTTCAGATCTTGTGCATTCTTTGACGCGGAGGCTTCCGACACCACATTATATGCAGTGGATGAACCAAAGTGGTATGCTGAAAATTACTCATAAGGTACGAGTTAAATTTTCTGTTGGCAATTATATCGACACGGTGGATTGCGATATTGCGCCTATTAGTGCATGCCATTTGTTACTGGGTAGGCCATGGCAATTTGATCTGGATGCAACACATGGTGGTCGTTCCAACTGTTATTCATTTGTGCACAAGGGTATTCATCATGTGCTCAAGCCGATGCCTAAGAGTGCTATTAAGGCTGATGTGTTTGCTACTATTAAAAAGAAGAAAATACAAGCTGAAATTCCACCAAAGCCAACAACGACTTTGCTCCAAGAGGAGGAGCATAATGTGACTGTAAGTGCTCCTGAAGCTTCATGCAAGGATCCAAAAATTACAGATAGTGTTTCCACCATTAGTTCTGAGGTATATGATAATGCTCGTGAGGATATCAAGAAATCCATTCATCATTTTGGTTGCTTTGGAGCTGATGCACAGGAGGATGGCAGAATTTTTGTTGATGACAAAATGCAATACAAGCATGCCACGCATATTATTGAGTATGAGAAGAAAGAGAGGTCTGCATTTATATCCCAGCCGAGGACGGCTTTGTTTCAAAAGGGAGAGAATGATGACCCATTGGTTCCTCAAAATACCGATGTAGAAAATTCTTATATTGTTTCAAGCAAGACGACCAGTAATTCTATAAAGGCATCTAATCTCCAATTCGGTGCTTTTTCTATCAATGAAAAATATGTCAAGCAGCATGATAAAATATCTACGGCTACCGGGCTATTGTCAAATATTATTTATCAAGAAGAAAGAAGAGAAGAAATCGAAATATATTTGCATTGGCTCAATTAAAGTTGAGATCATACAGGAGATGTCTACTTGATGAGCTGAGAGAATGGTTCAGGAATGAAGACGTAATGATGGAAGTTAATCATGGTAGTATATATCAGCTTATTTTATTTCCTTGTATTCTAGCTAGATTATTCTATTATATTTCTATAAACATATTTAAGTCCTAGTTAATTAGATGTTGGTCCGGTATGGGTCTGGCACGTCTAGTCTTGGTTGGAGTCCGACTGTTGGGTGGCCTGCGAGCCATAAAGCCCTGGGCGACACCCATGTATCGAAGATTAGGTTTTTGTTATTTCGTGGATTTTATTCCCCCGGTGAGCTGCGCTCCCTAAACCCTAGACGGTGTTTCCGCTAGGTTCTTCATCTTGAAGATTATTGATTCGGATCCCTGCGTGGATTTGTGTTGGTGTGCGATCAAGCTGCTGCTTGGGCGTTCTCTGGATTTCTACGGATTTCCCCGTCTTCTGATCGTGATTTGTCGCCGCGGGTGGAAGAACTCGTTAGGGTTTGGATTGCAATCATCAATTGTAAGCCGAATCCCATCTATCGTTGCTACTTCTGTGGTTGCTTGTGTCCGATTGATTAGCAGAGTTATTTATGCCTCACGTTGCCAAGAATTTATTAATTTAACTGCTAAATTCTACAATTTGGTCGCCGCCAAGGTCTGGGAAAATAGATACATATTGTTTATTGTGTGAGACACTTCTATTTACTTGAAGGCTGATTTGTTTGTTTCACGACAAATTCCTGATTGCTGCTGCTACTATTGTCGGTTTAGTAAACAAAATAATCCTCGCGTGAGATTTGTTACTGTCTCTTGTATTGAGACTTCTTACTGCTGATTGGTGGGAATCGAGAATTATTTTTCCTAAAGATTGTTGCCGAGGTGCAAGTCTAATAATTGTTCAAGTTTTATTCGCTGCTCCATATTTGCTAGAAGAAATATTCAGAGAATAATTATTTGCTTGTCGTTAGTACCGTGAAAGATTGGAAATCATACGGGCATCGCACGCTTGCCCATATCACTATCTACCAAAGTGCTTAAGTGCACATCTTGGCATATGATCAGTGTTAGCGAGTGCCAATTAGAGGTTGTTTGGCATATAGCTCTTGGTTGAGAACAAGGTTTGTAGCATGGTTTGCATACCTCCTATTGTGCTTGCACGCACCATCGTTGTAAGTGTGGGGTTTTGTAAGTCTCATAATACCCTCCAAGGTGTGGAGTGACCACCACCTTGCTTGTGAGAGGGACGAGAGAGCCTTGGTGTTTTGGCAAAAAAGGTCTCCATAGTGAAGATGGCGGAGAGTGTCCAGAAGAGGTTGGTTGAGACTCACTTGCACATAGAGAAGTCATGTGACTAACCAAGGAATCACTCAACTAGGAACTAGGCACTCACACGGGCATCCTTGCAAGGAGCTCCAATAAGAATTAGGGGGAAGGTGTGTTCATGCCTTCTCAATACCTTAGTAAGAAATAGTCGAGTCACTGTCGTCATTGAGAGTTTGTATCTCTACCGCTCTCTTTACATTCCACATTTACAATTTTGCAATTATACACTTACTGTCATAGTTCAGCTTCATAGTCTAAATTATGTTGTAAGTATTTTTCGGTAGAAGTAGCAACACTTACCAAAACCTTAGTGCACATCTAGATAGTATCTTATATATGTTTTGATAAGTTGTTTTTTAGCCCTTAATTCTTAGAACGCCTAATTCACCCTGCTCTTAGGAAGTCACAGCCCCTTTCAAGTGTCTTATCACAGTACGAGATATCATCTTCAGTACTTTATTAGTTAGGTATGATATTGTGATCTTGTTAGTACTCGCTAGTTATTCTGTTAAATTCGGTTTATATCTGCTACAGCATCTTTTGACCTAATAGATTTATCTTGTCTTTCCTAGGTATCTTGATAAATGCTTGTTAGATCAACCGTTGCATCCTTTGATCTATTTTATTTATCTTGCTTTTGCTAGTTACGGTACAATTTTTTAGTAGATTTAAGGTTACATCAACTCATTCAGCCTATTTTTATTTACTATCGTGCTTGTGGTTATCTTTGTATCGACTGGGTCATGATGCTTTATCCATGTTTTTAGGTTTTATCATCATTTTAAGGTTTTAATATATCTACACAGTATCTATATTAGTATTAACCTAAGGCTACATCCATTAGTGAAAAGATCAAATGCCCAAGAGGAGTGAATTGGGATTTCTTTAAAAATTCTAGGCGAATACAACTAGTAACAACTAAGAGGATGCTAGCCAAGAGAGCTAAGATACCATACGTCAAGATGCTAGAACATGCAAATTGCAAAAATGTAAAATTTCTTGAGGTGAAGTAGAGGCAAAGACACGGCCAAATTTTTTTCCCGTGGTATCGAAGGTTTGGCACCCTCCCCTAGTCCATGTTGTGGAACACACTAAGTGTTATGCCACATCCCAAGATACAAAGTCAAGGTTGCTCACTAAGAGTCTTCGTTCGCCATCCCGACAAGGTGGAACTCAAACCTTGTACATCTCTTGCTCTTCAGGCTTTCACAATCCTTGGCATGCTCCGAGAGTGCACCCCGGTCACCAAGTCTGCCTAGGTGCTGGCAATTGCCAAGAGTAACAAACCGTCGGTCTTCACTTGATCACGGTCCTCACTAAAATAGATGCACACAAGCCTCTTAGACCCTCACTTGAACTCAAAGTGACTCAATATGAAGAAGTGGTTGAAAGGTTGAAGCTCAAATTGTTCTTGAAGTGTATCAGGTTGCTGGAGGCTCAAGAATACCGAAATGGACGCTGGGATCCCATATATGATATATATAGCCCCCAAGTGAAGAGAACCATTGGAAGTCGCAGGAATTTCGTAGTGTACATCGGACGCTACGGTTAGTTCATTTTCCATGCATCGGACCGTTCGGTCAGTTCCTCACTTTTCAACTGACCAAAACTAGTTGTTACTGTACTATTGTTCGAGGGTTGGTCCTGACGGGTACCCATACATGGGGTACCCTAAGCACAGGGGAACTCCAGCCTGACGGAACGAATTATGACAACAACAATCCTCGTTATGAGACGGAAGGCGACGACCTTCCTGACAGAGGTCGCAGCGCGAGACAAAACCCTCCGACCTCCCCCGAAGGAGGCCAGAGCCGAGCGGCACCTTGCCGACCTCAGGACATAGGTCGAGTAAAGCCCGCCGACCCTCCTCAACAGGGTTAGGGTGAGGCGAGTCCTACCGACCTATCGACGCACCAACCAACCGACCTACAGACCTTTCGACCTCCCCGGCGGAGGTCGGGACGACGCAGAGAGCGCAGACTTGACTACTGAGCCTGCGCGATCGCTTGCTCTCGAAGCAAACATTTAATGCGGCACTCGAGTACCGCCGCAGAGCATATTCGCTTCCCATCGACGGAAGCCAGAGACGGAACACCACCAACCCGGCGACACGTAGCGGCTGCGCCCCCCGAGACGCCGTTGTGTCAGCCTCTAGCCAGCGGCGCCGAGCTAGTCTTGCCCCCACGCTGGGCAAAACCTGCTGGATCTGACACGGTGGCACAGGGCTCGAGGGAGGCGCACCATTGGCGAAGACCGCCACGACGACCAGGGGGCCAGCATTAAGACCCAGGGGCGCTCCGACCCCGGTGAAAGACTGACCCAATCCTTTTTCTTCCCCCAGCTCGGGCTGGTTGTAAGCCCTGTTCCCTGCATATATAAAGGGCAACAGGGCACGACAGAAGGCAAGGAGATTGAACTCCAAGCCACAGTCTTCTTCTTCCTCATATTCTCACATGCACAGCTCTAGGCTACTTGTAACACGCCCGGAGGCTCACACCCTCCTTGAACGCAACACGACTTCAGCACTACACTGGACGTAGGGCACGTTCGGCTGAACCAGTATAAACCGGGTCTCTAAGGCTCACCATTCGGAGTGCCTATGCGCATCGATCCCCCTTTGACCTACAAATCGTATTTGCCGGAGTTCAAAACCCCGACAGGTCCGCTCTTAGCACATCGGATAGTACAATTAGTTTATTTGACTTTTTAACTGAAAACTAGCTGTTGCAGTAAAACCATCCGAAGGTTGGTATGGTCAGTACACATCGGACCGTTCGGTCGCTTATACTAATTAAATTGATCAAAGTCCATACCTCTGGGAAATATAGTACGGTCAAGATCCATCCCCTTAACGTTGGACTGCCCGGTCGCTTCAAGTTCCACGACTTCAATTTGATCACATCGTACATGAGGTGTAAAGGCACGATCAGTTCAATTTCCAGCACTTCGTACCGTCCGGTTGGTTCAATCATATTAATCATATTTTGAATTGAGTTTTGAGGTTGAACTACCTTGTATTGACAGTATGGTACGATCAGTATTGATGCTCCCACTTTGGATCATTCTGTCAAGTTATTCCTTCTCACTTTGCATTTTCATCAAGTCCTTTAATTCCAAAACGATTTTCACTTCTTCGAGGCATTTAGTCACCTAAGCTAATCTTGATATGATAGGCTTATGTATGTACCACTCTTGGCAAATCTTGTGACCAAGCTACTAACTATTGACCCCTCTTAATAGTGCGGACTCTACGAAGCTAGAAAACCCTATCTAAGCAAGGATCCTTCAACACCTTGTGATCATTGACTCTAGAAGAGTCCTTAGCCTTCGAGATCTTGAATAGAAATCCTCCGCAAATCACAATTTTGAATTAGGGGACATCCATTGTACTCAATCAATATGATATTCAATATAGCTTAATTTCCTGCACTCGTGAGCTTGTTAGGTACTTAAGATATTTGTCAATCAATCACCAAAATATAAACCTTACCTTTGAGGCCTAGATGCTTACAATTAGGTCGGACATCTTGTTTTACTTTTAATACATTTTTTGTGTATATATTTTATCCTAAATTTAGGCTATAGCCCCCCCAAAGGCTAGTATTACCCAACCGACTCTAAAAGAGATCGAGAAAGAGAGACCGAGCTTTAGCTCGGAAGGCAAAGGCGTGCGGTCTGCAGCCTGCCCGCCGGTGTTCGAACCCCAGGTTCAACATTGGTGCTCACCGGGGATTTCCCCAAAGGGAACCGAGGTGGGTGTGTGGGTGTGAGTGTGTTGTGTGTGTAAACCTCGGTAGACGCATTCCGAGAAAACTCAAGCAATCTCATCTGTGTTTGAGCGTGCGGTCAGCATAGGTGTCCAATTGAGTTCTTATATGATATGCCAGTGCTCTTGGCGGTGTTCAAAAAAAAGAAAGAGATCGGGAAAGTGCTAATGGGATCATTAGCTAATTGCTCCCACACGATATCTAATATGTTCTCTCTCCTTATCAGTTAGGGTCAAATAGACTAGACACAGACAGAGTGCATGTTTTTAGACCTGCTTTAAAGGAGGAAGTAAAACTCCCGAACCATCACATGTTCACGCTGGTTGCCAGCTCAGTTCCATGGGCCGAGTCCAAATTTAGCAACGACACTTTTCCTATGCTTATCTAGTATAGATCTATGCATACAAGTCTCTAATGTGCTAGTTTGGAGTACCAATCTAAATGCATCGACTCAATCTTTACATACATGAGATGTGGAGGCCTTAGAATAAGTATCATATGAGTATCACTTAGACTATTCAATATAATCTGAATTAAATTCGCATCAAGATGTGGAGGCCTTAGAATAAGTATCATGCGTGGTTTGAATCTGTAGATCTAATTCACTGGGTGCTAAAATCAGAGGGTGAGGAGACAAGGTGGATATGAATCGCTGAGTAGAAAGTGTTATTTAAAAATGACGTAATTAGGTGATGATGGTTGCGGCTAATGATCCAGCATGCAAACATGAGGGACCCGGTTAGGTATTTGCTAATTAGAGGTCGACCCTTACGTAACTAAATAAAGGTCACACCATTTTAGAAAATATTGAGCTAATATTTTTAAATGTTGACTCAATATTTTCAACATTTCGAAATGTTGACTCAACATTTCAAAATGTTGAGTCAACATTTTCAACATGCAGAGTTGACTCAACATTTTGAAAAGTTGACTCAACATTTCAAAATATTGAAAATATTGATGTAATTTTTAAAATGTTGACTCAATATTTGCTTTTTTTTTGAGACATCCTGCGTATATTAATTAACAGGAGAATGTGAGATACAAACACCATCTGGTGGTGTCATCAGCCACACATGGCGACCCAAGGAGAAAGAAGTTGAGCTCCTTGCCACCCGATGTGCGTCAGCATTTGAGCGTCTTCCTTCATACACTAGCTCGGCCATGTCGAACTTATCCATCGTTGCCTTGATTTCTCTAACACGTGTCCATAAGGACCCATTCCCGATTCCTTGATGCTTTTAACGGCACCCAAACAATCGCTCGCGACCCTGAACTTCCGTAGAGCCAGGTCCTCAGCCAGCGCCAGACCCTCCCTGCATGCAATTGCTTCCAAGAACTTGCATCACCAGTGCAGATGCACCCAAGAACTTGCCAGCCTCGTTTCTTGCGACCGCTGCTGCTGATGCCTTACTCGTACTCTTTGACATGGCAGCATCGACGTTAATCTTCATGAGACCCCGAGGGGGAGGTATCCATGTCATCGCCTGTCCTGGTCCTTCGGGCGCCACCTTGCTTGGCCTACTCCTCGACTCCAGGTCTGCTAGGAATCTCACCACAAAGCAGTGGGTTGACAACGGGCTTTGGAAGGAATTTTCATAAATCGCCTTCCTCCGTGCGTACCATATGGCCCATAAGGTAACAGCCACGGTCGTTGTTTCCTCCGTGCTTAGCGCTTTAACCATCACCGCCAACCGATTCCGAGCCTTCTCTTCATGAATATTACACAGAAGCTCGGTAATCTCCTCCCTTTGGAGAGCCCAGACACTCCTAGTCCTAGCCATGTGACAGTCGACTAGTGAGTGCTTCCATGAGTCAGGCTCCCCACATAGAGCACATGAGTTTACCGCCGCCATATACCTTCTCTGTAACACAGCTCCTGAAGGCAGAGTCTCCAAAGGAATACACGTATTTTTGGAGCCAGTCTCAATATTTGCTGAAATAGTTTGACCTTTACTTAATTATGTAAGGGTCGACCTTCAAATATCATCCCCGGCCGGTTAGGCTCCGCGGTGTGGATTCTGGGCTCAATCTAGTTTCTGGTGTTTGGCCCAGCAAGGAAAAGGAGCGGAGGAGTATGTGGATGGGTGTCGCGGTGCTCTGGCCGAAACGGCACCACCTGACTTTTCCTCCAGGCAGTCGTCGCCAGCCGAGCACGACGCTGTGCTTGACCAGAACATATCCTGTGCAAACGGGGTTCCCGTGCAAACGCTGTGCAAACTAACTAGCAAAAGTCATGAAAAATTCTGAAAAAAAATCATACACGTACTTCAAGTCATACTCCACCTATATATAAAATTTCAAGTTCAAATTCGTTATATTTAAAGCACAGCAAAAAAGAGAAAATTCTGACAGATTTATACTAAAAAATCTGTCAGAATTTTCTCTTTTTTGCTGTGCTTTAAATATAACGAATTTGAACTTGAAATTTTATATATAGGTGGAGTATGACTTGAAGTACGTGTATGATTTTTTTCAGAATTTTTTATGACTTTTGCTAGTTGGTTTGCACGGCGTTTGCACGGGAAGGCCGTTTGCACAGGATATGTTCTCTTCTAAGCACTATATGCATTAAGGGAAGTGTTAACTAGCTAACCAGCGTTTGGATGACGCTGACCTTGCATATTTCCACTCTTTTGGATTAACCTTTAACCTTTGTGTGTTAATTGAGTATAAGCTGGTATGGATTGAGGAGATTTGGGTAAGCTGGTTGGAGTTATGGTCGATGGTTGGTCGATTACGGGTTGAGTTATGGAAGGAGTTGGTCGATTTGTGTGTTGATTGTTCATGATTGGCTGATATTTGGGTTTGGGATGCATGGTTAGAATGGAAACCCTGATTATTATATATAACAAGACAAATTCTGGAAAATGCTAGTTACGTTGTTTCCAAATGTCTTATAAACTTGGCTTTACGCAAATAAAATAACCCCTTTCCTCCAAATAAAGCCTTCTACACTAAATGCATTAAGGGAAGTGTTAACTAGCCAGTGTTTGGATGACGCTGACCTCGCCTACTTTTCTTCTTTAGACAATGGCGTCGAAGATGACCCTTACGCATGTCTCGAAGATGACGGACAGGACCATGGTGGACCCGAGGAGTCTTAGGGGCCGCTCCAGTCGCTGATGGACTGTAATCGATAGGGATTCTTTTGGGTGAATATTTTGGTATC
>SPJY01006728.1:2011296-2103538 GCA_005191435.1 Raddia distichophylla
GAACCATCCATCCGGGTCTCCTCTAACCAACCACACATTGATTTTAGTTGATTAGGATTTAACCAAAACATATCGAAGCCTCGGCTTCGCCATCTCATTTTTATAAGTGAATCACCAATGCAAACCTAACATCTAATCAAAGGATAGGCTAAGGAACAATAGAGGGGTTCATCAATCAAGGCTACAACATGATAGTGAAAGACTAACATGGTCGGGTACTCACACACTAGTCTAATATGTATGCAAGAGTAGCAATTATAAACATAAACACATAAAGTGGAATTGTAAAACATGGGATAGGGATATGCAAACTATTGCTTGCCTTCGAAGAAGTCGGAGCTTTACGGATCTCCTACAGAAATTCCCGGCAAAAGTATCCAGTTTCGGAAAATACGTTATCTACACGTAGATCAAGAAAACCAAAGCAAACAGCAGATCCAAGCAATGAAAACATAATAATAAAAATATATTAAAATTCTAGGAATTATTTAGAAAATAATGGTTCTGGAATCACCTGAATCGGAGTTCGGGAACTCCCTAAACAATTCCGGGAAGTTTCTGGAAAATCAGAAATCCCCGAAAAAGAATAAACCAGTTAAACCGGCACAAACCGCCGAAACCAGCGGCTCGGCCGGCTGGCGCGCGCAGCGGCGACAGCGGGGACACGCGGCGGCGGCGGATTGGCGGCGCTGACGGGGGGCGACAGCGTGGGCGGCACGCGGCAGCGGCTGAGCGGCACGGGTAGACGGCCAATCGGCGGGCGACATGTGGCGGGGCGCGACGGGCCGGCGCGGCGCGCGAATCGCGCGGCGGCGCGTGGTGATGGCGGCGGCTGGCGCGCTCGGGGACGCGGCTGTGGGCCAGGTGGCGCGCGGGGGTTGGCCGGCGCGGACTCCGGGGCGGCGGCGGACGAGGTTCGCCGGCGGCGATGTTGGCGGCGGCGGAGGGCAGGGAGGAGAGAGAAACTTCGGCGAGGCTTTCTGAATGCAATTCTCCACCAAATTGGGCGATCCATATATCCATCTTGACCATCTCGACGAGCTCTACAACGTGGTGGTGTCAAATCTGGATTTTGGGTTCGGGACAGAGAGCGATACCTCAAAAGGTGTTCGGGATTGCACGAGAACCAAGGCGGCGGCTAGGGTTTAGGGGGTGGGGGTGTGGTGGCTGCGACCAGGGGGCCTAGGGGGGTTTATATAGTGCTGGGGAAGAGGGTGGATTCGGCCAGGTTGGGTTGGAGAAGAATTAGAAAGTCTAAACCGACTCGGATTAGAATTCAGGACTTCCCGAATTAGGATCCCGACTTTCCAAGGGAGTATGTGGCCGAAACTTGGTGAGCAGGTTACCTAGAGCTTCTAGAACACTCCTCTATTTTTGGAGAATTTTCGGATTAGTGTTCCTCATGATTTCATGCGAAATACCTTCTAAATTGGGCCTTTTCGGGCTTAATCCGACTTTTCGGTAAACCCAAAAATTAGGAAAAGGTAAGACATATATTTGGGAACCTTGGGGACGTGTTTCCACTGCCCCATCCCCATTTTAAGCAAGGCTTGTGCATAAAATAGCCTATCGGACCATAAAATAATAGCTATAATAGGTTTTATCTACACAAATAATAAAACCAAATTTTACCTTATATTTTATATCTTTTAAAAACACTTGGGACACATAATAATTTTTTTAGGATGTCACAAAACCTCCCCCCTTAACAGAATCTCGTCCCCGAGATTTGGAGAAGGGTATGACAGGACGTCACAGTCATCATTCACATTTTTTTAGTCCACCCCTAGCTGGTTTCCATTGATCATTTGGTGCGGTGTGCGGATTTTTTTAGTTGCCAGACATGCCATTGATGCCCAACATTGAAGCGGATGGCCTATAAAGTGGATGATTGTTGAAGGCACAGTCGCACAAGATCCCTTATAGTTGTTGAGGGAATACAATTTGAAAGGAGAAACAATCATGGATGTGCACCTCTAAATACTACAGTGGATAAAACATGTAAAAAGATGGGGTTATTTATTTGGCAACCGGTGTATTAGGTGCCCCAACACCCGTTTGTTATTGTGCACCAGCTTCCTTACCATTGGATCTGCCGCACGTCCATCACTTCACTAACTTAGATATGTCGAGTTGCCATTGTGATACCGCCATCTTAACCCCGCCCATCGGTTGTCCACGACACAACCATCATAATCTCTTTCATCTCGCCTCGCCGTCTACACCCACCAACCCACCACCACCATAGAGCAAGCTATTGCTAGTGGTCTTCCCTCTAGAGCCACAGTACTCCGAGAACCCTTAACATAAACATTAACTTTGAACCCTAACTCACCGAAGCCAATGAAAATGACTAGGCAATAAATTTACCCTAAACATCTATGGTTAGGCTCTCCTAGAAAGCGATTCGGTGTAGAAAATCCTCCTACCTCCAACAATGCTCTATTTTAGTTCCAAAACCTCTGCCACATCATTGATGATGGGTTCATCATCGCTACGGAACGTGCTCTGTTTCCCACGGCATGTACATGTGTAAGTGCATCTTGCACTCTATGCACTTTCTCATTTTTCGTGTTTTCTAATATGCACATGCACGTTCCGCTGGCTAGTCAAATCGACCGTCCAAAAGGCATATGCACATGCAATCTCCGCTGGACTCGGTAAGATGCAACCACTGAAGAAGTTGGGCACCGCCTCACATCATCGTGCGTAGTCTGTGGAGATCACCACACGGCACAAGCCCGGTGACCGGCAACTGCCCTGGGGTGACGACAAGAAGTCGCCCAGAACGCCGCCATCATTTGGACGAGGATGTTGCGCAATGTGATCCACAGGAAGAAGGGTCTGTGGCAATCTGGGCACCGACAACCGAGCATAGGAAGGAGTCTAGGAGTGCATCCAACTCAGAGAATGCGTCGTCCAGGATCATCGATTCATGCCCGTGTCGAACACGCCATGACTGGCAATTTGGCATGCACATGTGGTTGTTGATGCGTAGCTATATCATGACCGTCTTGTACTCCCTCCGGTCACAAATATATGTCGCGGTCGATTTTTTCACAACTTTAAATCTTTTATCTTATTAAAAAAATCATAGATTGTTATTTATTTTGTTGTCATTTGTGATGATTTGAGTATGACCTATACTTTTTTATGTTTGTGCAAAAAGTTTAAATAAGATAAATGATTCAAAGCTGTGAAAAAGTCAACCACGACATATACTTGCAACAGGAGGGAGTATTTCTCTTGCAACATGCCGCTACTCGTCCACCCACACGGGCATGAAGGTGCCGCGGTCAGCGGTGTCCATGACGGCCAGTATATTGGGCAGTTGACGTTCACCATGGTGGACAACAGGTGCGTGTCCTCCTGCTGGGTGCTCGCGCGGCACCAGGATCCTCTACAGTACTTCCCCTTGCCTTTGAGTCACTGACAGGTGGGCTCGGTCCCACCCGTCAGTGAGGATGAAGTACTGCAGAGGATTGGTTTCCGCTCGCGTGATGATAGCACAAATGAAGAAAGCCGGGCGGTTTCACGGATTGAGACCCCGAGTAGCGGTGGAAATCTGACAACGTCAGACTAACCTCACCAATCAGTGGCGGATCCAGCAGGGGGGCTGGTGGGGCTCCAGCCCCCCTACTGGCTGCAACTACCTTGAATTATAAGGTTGATTAGGGAAGAGAAATGGTGAGGAAAGAAGAACAATAGAGAGATTAGTTGAGGGAGAAGAAAATAGAAGGAACCAGCCCCCCAGAGGTCACAGCTAGGTCCGCCCCTGTCACCAATCTATGTAAATGGCCATACAAAACACTATAGTCGCACTGTAGATGCACCGTACATAGAGTAGAAAAGTGGGATGCAAAAGCCGGTGATGTCTGTCTTCGTCTCTCAGGTTGTGTTTTGGGTGCGCAAAAGAATTGGGAGAAAGAACAAGAACTGTTGGAGACAGAAAATTGCTCACCACAGTCCCGGTGAATGCATCCGTTGTGTGATTCACCAGCACAGCTGAAAAGCCACAGCCCGGTGGCAGCATCCGTGGATTAGCACCACCCACGAGGGCAATTCCAATTCCATCACGCACTATCGTACAGTACTATATACAGTAACTATATATTGGGCCCGTGAACCCAGCTGGCGCCTGGCAAGCAACCGCCGCTTCGGCTTCCTCCGCAGTGCCCCTCCATATCACCAGCAAGGCAGCAACCAACCCGCCTCTTCCGTCCCTCGACTAAACCCGCTCGCCTCCCACTCCGCCTCCGCCTTCTCCGCCGGTAATGCTCCAAACCCTAGCTCCGATCCCACTCTTCCAGTTTCCCTTCCGCCCTCTAGCTGCGGTAACCGCGCTTTGGATTTCGGGCCTTCCTTTTCCGCCCCCGGGGTCCGTCGGTGCGGTTGGTTGATTGTGCTGACTGCTGTGCTGACCTCCTGGCTCCCGCACGGCACGGCGGTGTTCGGTTGCTCTGCGGTGCCGTGTGGCGTCCCCTGATTGCGGTGCATGCTCGTCGATCCTGTTCGGGGTTGGGGTTTTTTGTTGCCTAGCGGTGCGGGGGTTTGTTTTGGATGCTTTCCCCTCTACGTCACAGTACGTTGCTTGCGTAACCCACGGTGCGTGATCGGGGGATTATTCCCGCTCTCAACTAATTTGGTTTCAGTGACCGCGGAAACCTGCATTTGCGTTTCGGAAATGATGATTGCGGTGATCGTAAGGGGCTCTGTTTTCTAAGAGTTTGTATGGATTGATTGATTGCTGTGTTGAGGGCTTGAGGTCGTCGCGGATGCATTTCCTGTTAACCGAAGGCCGTGTTTTCTTGCTGGTTTCTGGGATTCGAAATCGAAGCAATAAGCGGCCAGTTCATCCTTCCTTGCTCGCGATTTCGAGCCCCCTAGTTCTGATCTTGATGCGTTATTGGTGGAATCGATGCGGTGCCTCCGTATGTATTAGGAGCGCGTTTGGTGACTCACGGCCTTGTGGCCTTATTTGAGGGCGTGGGGTTTTGCCTTGGGCGCCTACCCAGTTCGGGTTCTGTCACTTGACTTATTTAGCTTGTGTTTGTGATTGTGATGGTTTGGTGGGACCTGCCGAATTTCAGGGCTTTCTGTAGTTGTATTTGCTATGTGTTCCATTTTGATGTTACCTTGAAGAATGTGCACGGACATGTAGTTGGGCACTTCGCTGTATATGGCATGCCAGCTGGCATTTGTCTCAGTTTGTTTTCTGCTATCTCCAAGGCGGAAACCATAGGACTAGGTTGGGTGAGTCCATGTTGTTGGCAAAGGAATCTGCTACCCTGCGGACTGGGTATATGAAGAGTAATTATGCTACATTGTATATCAACTTTGGAGAGTTGATTAACTTCTAGTTCAATTAGCAGGCCTAAGTTCAGCTTAGTTTGGATGTAGGTGATTACCTTAGTTTTTTTAATCGGAGGTGCATTACCTTAGTTATTTTTTGAATTGGAGGTGCATTACCTTATCTTGAGTATAATCAATTGTCATTCCAATGCTCATGCTGTTCTAGCAGGTGAAGTCGAAAAGATGGGAAGTGAGACATTTGATTTGAATCAGCAACCACATGAAAATCAAGGTATGATAGGTATAAGTTTGTTACTTCTTTTAGATTGGGTTTTCCATAACTATTTTTATGGCATTGCACCAAATCCATTTGTACTGCTCAAATTTACATATCACACGCACCTTCTGGATGAACTGCAGTGTAGTTAATTTATCACATTTATTTTGTGCATATTATCAGTTGTAAGTTGTAGCCATGTACCTTGAATTGATCATGGATGTGCTGTGGGCTTGATTTGGAATAGGTCCAATTTCTCTTGCTTGCCTATGAAACTTTCATTCCTAACTTGCGTAGTTTTTTCTTGAATTTCCAACCTCATTTCCTGTTTTGGCCTGTTATTCAACTGTATTTATATGGTAGAAAAAAATTATGCAAGATTTAGCTTGAAGAATATAGTTTTTTTATGGTAGGGGGCAGCTTGAATTATGTGTTGCTGGAAAAGGACCGTAAGAGCATCTGCCGCGCTAAAGTTTGTGATCTTCCCATAGAAGTGTAAGTTTGACAATTTTTCTGACAAATTAGTTTTATTAAGTACTTTGTATACTTGTACGAAACTGTTGGTGAAAATGGAATGCTTCATGTCTATGTAACATCTTATTGCACATCAGTTAAGTTAACTATGGGCGGGTGACCTTTTGTATGGTTAACGGTTAAGCATAACACTGTTGTCCTTATGTTCGATGCTAGCATCATCCACTTAATGTCTTTTTTAATATCACGGAAACATTATGTGTCTGTTTTTTTTTCCACATCTACATGTATATTTACAACTCCACCTATGCTGTCTCAACATAGCTGATCCCAAGCCGGGATAAAGGAGGAGGGGGTCCCGGCCCTAAAAGGTTGTGATAGGCGTGGCGAGCGAGCATAAAAACTTAGCTACTCAAATGGAGATGAAGCCCTACATGTATATTTACCTTGCAATAGTACTTTTATGAAATCACAACTTTTCTCTTCTTTTGTAGGCCGTCCATTTGGTCAATTATTTCATTTGTGCCAACTAAAACATACCAGAAGAATCATTTCCCAAAAATTTCATTGGTTCCTCACCCTGAAGACAATCATCAGAAATTTGAATGGGGAAGGTTTATGCGCTACCTTTCAGACAATAAAAGGGTAAATATTTTCTTCATGAAGATACTAAATAAGAAGGCTGGTATTTTGGTGTCTTTAATTACTATCTGAAAATAATATGGTCAGGAATAGGGACATACCTACTTACCATCCTGGGATTTCTCACTTGGTTTGGATGCTGTGTGAGTGCCAAACATTGCTACAAAAAGTGTATAGTAATGGGGACATTTGAATTAGGTTTAAGAAGAATAAGAGAGGGCAGCGTTGGTTGCTGCAAGGTCGAAATTAAGTAGCTGAGGGCCTTGGAACCATGTTTGGTTCCAGAAGGCTAAAGGGTGTGTGTAAAGAACTATAACAATGTAGTTTCCTTGGAATTAATGAATTTCGCATCAGGGTTCCTGGTATTTATAGCCGTCCTTGGCACTTTCATGTATTTTTACAATCTGATCCTATCTGGATATGTGGGGGTATCCCTGACATTTGTACAACCCTATCTCTTTGTGGCGCTCCTGTAGTGCGTTCCTAAGTTAAGTGACGGACCCCTCCACAGTCCACATACCACATCACCGGTCGGTGTGGCCTTCTTTTGTTGTACCTCCGATAGGCTTCTGGAACCATCCTTCTAGGAGTACACAAAGGCTTCCTGATCCGTCCTTGATCTGCCAGTAAGGGATGCCAACATCTGGATGCCTTCTGCCCCCCGTGTGTTCTCAGGGAGCAGGTCATCAGGCCACCCTGTGGACAGGGTTCCGGATCATGGGCTACCTCTTGCGGTCCATAAAGTGTCACAGATATGGTCAGCAGCGATCTGTTTCCCCTACAGGTGGTGACGGTTGGGATATTGACCCAAGCCAACTAAGGTTCTTCAAGAGTGAGATAGGAGACACGCCGAACAACAACGAACAACAACGAACAGGAGACAGGGGTTTTTATCCTGGTTCGGACCTCTCGGGAGAGATAATAGCCCTACGTCCAGCCTTTCTTATATATCAAAGATGAATACAAGAGGTGGCTCGACGAGACGAACAAGTCTCGGCGAGATTACAAGGTGCGTAATGCGATGATCAGGTGTCTACGAGATGCTAAGACCAGATGCGACAACTCGTGCTGGATTGACCCCTCAACACGCCGTAGGGGCCCTGTTTATATAGTGGAGAGCAAACCGACCTACCGAGGGATAATTGGGCCGGGCTAACCACGAGATCGTAACGAACTCGACATGCCAAATATATCCCGAGGCAGATAAGGCATACTCCTAGTCTTGGGGATCACGACGTCTGCTCTAATCCGAAAAACCAACGTCCGGGTCTTCACGTAGCCGTACAGAACTCTTGTTCGAGTCGGACTCAAACACGAAGTCTTGGGCGCCACGCAATCGTACCGACCAGGAGGCTGTTCGGCACGATGCACATGGGCCTTAGAGAACCTTCCAGGGAGCTGGGCCTTGGTAGGCTGTTCGACTGAGCCGTCAGGGAGTGGGCCATGTGTAAGATCAAGCCTCACATGGGCTTAATGATTTTGGTAATTGATGGCAACTAAGCCGTACAGCTGGAACGCCAAGGATAAGGACTTTGTGTTTCATAGTTTCTCTGATTTCCTTGTGTGCGTCTTCGGCCCAACTCAGCAGATCGACAACATCTCTCTGGTTGCAGGGTCCCATTGAGCACAGGTCCAAAAACATCAGCCGGGGTTCCATGGGTTCCGAGAGTGCCAGGTGTTAGTTTTGAGCAAACCATCTAGAGCGAGTACACCTGTTCAAAGTTCGAGAGAGTTCGGGGGAGCGACAGCTGTCAGGGTTTCGTAGCCTCTAAGCAACCCAAGCCAGATATTTCGCTTTAGGTGCGAAACTTCCCGCCGAATCGATCTAGACCTATTGCCGAGTCCACAAGTCGACAAAATAGGCCCACAACCCTAGGTGTGACGTCGGGCGAAGTCGGTAGAGCCAAAATACAAGTGGGGGCAAAATTTCAACTCCATCGGACGGCGTCCGATCTCCATCAGACGGCGTCCGATCTCCATCAGACGGCGTCCGGTGAGCCCAATCCAAAATTTGGCTAAGTCCCGAAAACACTGCCACTGTCGGACGGCGTCCGACGCTCTTCGGACGGAGTCCGACAGCACCGTTTTCCGAAGCAGAGCTCAAAATCGACTAAGTCCCAGACGACACCGTCTCTGTCGGACGGCGTCCGAAGACCATCGGACGGCGTCCGATGAAGTTCAAAATCAGCCACCAGGCAACGTCCGACGACCACCGGACGGCGTCTGATCAACGGGGGCGCGACAGTAGCGACTGTCGGACGGCGTCCGACCCGGACCAGACAGCGTCCGACTACGGCTGGGCAAGCGACCGAACATCGGGCGAGCACTTCTTGCACACGTGCTGGCACCCCATCGGACGCGTCCGGTAAGTCACCGGACTGCGTCCGACAAAGCACAAAATTTGGCCTCGCTTTCTGTCGGACGGCGTCCGACGGGAACCGGACGGCGTCCGATAGATTGATCCGAAACTCGCGATTTAATCTGGACCGTCCATTTCTAGGTTTTCGCCTTGAGCCTATAAATAGGGACTTGGAGTACGGGAGAAACTTGAGAAAGCCACTATTAGCAGCCACCCCTTGCACTAGCCATCCATGAGAGCTCCTCCCATGGTTCTCACCTTCATCTAGGGTTCCATGTGCTTGAGAGATTGAGGGAGAAGAAGAGAGGAAGAGGAAGAAGAAGGTGTTCCCTTACCTTCTCTCATCATCCCTAAGGTTTGCCCATTTCTCCATGGTGTTCTTGCCCTAGTGTCATGTTGGGAGAGAAGGGGTAGTGGTGAGAGACGATCTTCGATCTTGTGCTCTTGGGACTTCGCCGCCGGAGAGATCGTCGTCATGCCACGAGCTTCATCAACCGTACGACTACGTCATCGAAATCCTCCGTGTGTCGGGGGTCACTTCCGTGTGTCGGAAGTGCGTCGTCTTCATCCGTTAAAGGTTGTGTATAAAACCCTCCGTGTGTGGGGGGTCGGTGCCGTGTGTCGGTGCTGCGAGTGCGAGGAGCTTCCACGTGTGGAAGAACTCGCCTTGTGTGAAGGTTTGGAGCTCACCTACCATGTGTTGATGAAGAGCTACCATGAGTGGATTGAGGGTTAGGGACGAGAGAGTTCCGACTTCTCTGTGTGAGAAGTTTCCTCAACGGAGACGTAGGTGTTCATGTGTTCTCGGTAAACATCTCGGTTTGCCTCTCCTCACCTCACTCTTTTATTTCCGCACATACTTTGATCGCTTGTATGTGAGTGCCATCGAGCCTCCTAGTAGTCGTGTGTGTCTTATTTCTATCACTTCCGCAACCAGTTTCGATGGTACGCTCCAATTGGGGCCAATGCTGTACACCGCAACCCGGGTATGGATGCCATATGTTTTGTTCGCGAAAAAAGAACAAGGCGGGTAGTTTGCTCGCATGGTCACCTGCGTCAACTTTCGGGAGACAGCTCCCGGTTCGAGTCCCAGCATCTGAGCTGCTACGCCATTTTTTTTCCCGACCGTCCGATCTACCGCCCACGCGATCCCGCCGTCAACCCGCAATCCCTCTTTTGCATCCCAGGGCCAACCACCCAAACCCTACCTCCAGCCACACACCGCCTGCTCCGTCTCCTCATACGCCTCGATGGCGTCACCATGCCGAAACCATCATCGTCCCCGCCGCGCGCCGCCGCATGGAGTTGGATGCCGGCGTGGAAATTGCCGGGGAGGACGCCATGCTGCTCTGGTCGCACCGCTTCTCCGTCTCTAGCGGCGACCCGTGGAAAGGTATCCCTTTTCCCTCTTTGTCTTCTTCGTTCTTCCTTCCGGTGCCGTCGTCTCTTGCTCTGACCAATCATTGTCCTCATCGCTTGATCTGCCCAGGAGGACGTCTGTGTCGGCTGGATCTGGCGCTTCGCCGCCTCGCTCGCCACACCGACCTTGCACAAAGAACACCCTTTGCCGACCCATCCACCTCCGTTTCCATTAGAGATATCCCCTTATCCCCACTGCTAGAACCCCACAACCTTTGTAGTTTTCTGTGTAGTTTTGCAGTGCTTTACAGATTCTCACGAATATTAACTCGTTTGGAATTAGAGTTCTATCGTCAAATGTGAGCTTAATAGATTCCTTCCCCAGGTTCGTAGCGCCTCTACACCTTTGATGCACCTGCGCCGCAAGATCGACGACCTCCGCCTCATGCTCCACGACTGGGCCAGGTTCACCTCGCTGCCCGACCAAGATAGGCTTCTTGGAGCGTGTCGTGGAACTGCAGGTGATTCCAGATTGATTCTTTCCGTATAGCTTAATAAGTTGCTTACGTCCTGCTGAATCTGTTCATGTTACGGTCTCCTTTGCAGCCTGGAGAAACTGGAGCAGGGGCAGGTGCAAGGGCAGTAGCAAGGGAGGAGAATCACTTGCTACAAGGTGGCTCTGTTTTATCAAGTGATTAGGTGAGGACTGGCAAAGTGGCAAGGCATTCAGGTGAGTGAAAAACTTGCTTTTGCAGCATATGAATATGTAGTTATCTGTTCCTCAGTCGCCGACCTGCTAATTGTCGATCTGGATTTTTCGGTATCTTAATTTCTCTCCAAAACGTAGGAAGGCGGCGAAGACATTGATATACGGTTCATGCAAACAAAATAAGAACAAACAAAACTGTACAAAAAATGCTAATTGGATTATATTCCTCCTTTTTTTTGAGTTACTTGCTAAATATTTCGTTAGTGGGAGTTCAGTAAAATACCATCAGAAATCTTTCCCTTTTTTTTGATAAAGGAAGCTTTATTGAAAACAAGATTGTTACATCAGAGATCAGAAATCTTCCTAATCATCCCAAATCCATTTAAGGTAACACCTGTCAACGGAAACCATGACACGATAGGTCAACTGAAATGAGCCTAAAATGAAAGCTCAGAAACTAATAGAGCTCGAGCATGACTTGAAATATTAGTGTAAATCATTAAAGTTCAAAAACTACCAAGAGAGCTTGAGCAACGGAAGTACATGCATGAGGTTCTCATTTCAGTAAGAAGAGGTAATATTTATGTCTCAGCTAATTTTGCAAGCTCAATATAGGTTATATTAATTACTTTGTGTACACTTATGCTATATTTTCAGCATTTCCTCATAGGCCAGGCCCCTTCATTTTGATATATCTTCACCAATGATTCATTGGAACTGGTTGTCATTATACATGGTACAATCTTTGTTGTGCTCTCCAAACTCATTAGTGCCTTGGTGACTGAAGTGCTCTTGCTAAACCTTTCATATTTAGGTGTCGCTACCAGTGAATATGTGGTCCACCATAGCATTTCCAATGACTTGCTAGAATTTTTTTATTTCAGCTCTTTATCTCGCCCAAAAAAAATATATGGAGCTTGCTTGCATGTCTTCTTCAGTTATGATATTAATGGACCTGCTAGATTCTTATCAGGGTCTGAAAATTACCTTGACTTTTACAATGTGCTGCTAGATTTTTTTATTTCAGTTCTTTGTCTCGCCCAAAAAAATTATATGCAGGTTGGTTGCATGCCTTCTTCAGGTATGATATTAGTGGACCTGCTAGCTTCTTATCAGGGTCTGAAAATTTCTTTCAAATGTCTCCATATACATGCTTCCACATTTATCTAAACTACTTCAAAAACAGACCTACATAATGTGTCTTCATATTAGCCCATACTTTTGTTCCATGCAAAATTGTAACTTTTGTTCCATGCAAAATTGTAAGGACGATTTTTTGTGCTTGCCACAGCCTTTGGATGGATGTTGTATAGCCGTTTCTTCCCTTCTTCCCTGTAAGTTTGGTTTCTGCATATTGGAATTTCATTCCACGCTCTACAACTTTGTCTAAATAAGGTCAAAGCCAACTAGCGGAAACCAGATCGGTGGCCTGCTGGCTTTAGTGTGGTTAATAGTTTAACAAAAATCATTAAATTGTTAGCCTGTTTTCCTTTCGTTCGAAACAAATCTACATACAGATGTTTCGTTCTATTTCTTTCTAAAGCTTTGATTTTGTCATATGCTATACTAGCTACTACAGTTTTTTCAGACCTCAATCCATTTACATGACCTCACAAGGAACTAATCGTTATAGCTCATCTTCTGAGTTTGTAGTCGTACAAAGGGCTAATTCCCTTCTATAATCTATCCACATTTTAAAAATTGCCTCCGAAGCTGAATGTGTTTGTTGCTTCCATTGAATATATTTGCTTTGTCCTTCTCAGGTTCATAGTCCATGCCTAACACTTCTGTTTGGATGGTATCTGATTTAGTTGGATTTTTTACAATGTTTGCCAGGAATGATGGGCCTACAGGCATCAAGTTATTGCTAATTTAGCTACTGATGGGTTGCTTCAGCTTAGGTGGATATAGCTATCTATGCAATGTTTATTTAGTATGCAACTATAGAAGAAAACTCATTTCGTTCTGGATTTCTTTATATATCTGAATTTACCAATCTACAAGATTGCAGTCTTTTTTGTGAATCTCAGAGGTAAGTAAGCTTTATTGCAAACCTGTAATGGTAAGATTGCTTGGATGTGTGTGTTACCTAATTCTTAATTTTTACCATGCTTCTGTCAGTCATTTGGGATCAACTGATGATTGTTTTCCATATATATGATGCTATCGATTTTACATCTAATCTTTTTAAAAGGACTGCCTTGCTTCTCTTTAACATGATGACTGACAGATCAAATGCTATAGTGCACTGCTACACTCATGTCAAAATGATTATGATTTTTTATCTTGCATGGGTAAAGGTTTCTTTCATTAAGCTTACTTTCATTGTTGTACATCTATTTATATATATGATGATAAATGTCGGCTTGCCATTACGAAAATGAGATATGAATCGCAGGTAAAGGTGGTCAAAGGGCTAGATTTACGAAGGCATGTATCCTTCATGTCTTGAACAATATTTGTTGCAAATACAACTATATTTTCTATTTCACATTCTTTGTAAGGTATCAACATCTCCGTAGTTCAAGAATTACTGTTTTTTCATTATGGACCCTATGGAACTAGATTTGAGTATTTGCCATTCAAATTTATCATGTCTTCAGTGTTCTTGCAAACATGGTGAGTTAATGAAGTGTTGGTTCTTAGTTGCTTCACTATTTATGGCTGTTATTTGCAGAAAGCAGCCTATATCTTTTGTTGTTTGCACCGTGGCTGTATGGATTCCTGGTTATCTGATTGTTCGGCCGATGCTTAGTTAATACCGTTAGTTGCTAATGTGATGGGGTTCCATGTATACTCAATTTGCATCATTTTCAGTTCTACGTGTATATGCTCCACTGTGATCATTAAAGAATGCAACAGAATAGCAAAATCTACTATTGCTTAGCCAAGGAAGACAAGGACCTTTACACGAAAAATACTCAAATTGCATTATATGTTGCTGTATGGATTTTAGATCTAATTTCTTACGTGTTGTTTACATGCTGATTTGTTATGTTTGAGGGTTGAACTATAGGCTTTGCATTCATGACGGTCTCCTTGCTGCCTGTTGGTGGTCCATGCGCGTCTTCCTGCTTGCGCAGCTGCTATTGGCTATGCGTGCTTATGGGGCTTCCGGCACCGTTTGCTTCCTCTGCGTCAGCTGGTTGCTCAGTGTGCTGGCCTACTGTACATAGCCATTGCTTCTCATTAAATTAGGGTTCATCTTTGTCTTGTTCGTATGAACCAACTGCTCAATTTTCTTATTTCTATTACAGATAGCTTTTGCTTCCTGTTCTGTTTGGTTTTGTGTCTATATATATCTGTTTGGGTTTGTTTCTGTATCGTCTTTTTTGCCGGCCGGCCTTTTGCTGCCGTCCTTCGTCATGCACACATGCTATTGTGGTTTGCTTCTCATCTACGCTGACCGCTCGTTTTGTGCTTCCATTGCTTCTCTATTGGGTTCTCCGAACAGAATAGATAGCCTGTGTTTGATTTTGCTTTACTTCATTTCAGTCGTATTTACTATGGCGCGCCGGGGCGCGCTTACCTTCCTAGTCTAAAACAAACAAGCCAATATCGGCAGGGTTCCCTTCTTTGGGAAAGCCGCTGTCACCGAACAGAGATCCTTGTTAGCAAAGTACGGCATGTTCCAATCATGTAGGCCATGGGATTTCTCGAAACCACCGACCGTTCGGGCCGCGTGTAGCAGGCCTTGGGTCTTGGCCTGCGTATGAATGTATGTGGGCCGAGAGCCCAAGCTTCTGCCTCTTGTTCTCTGCTCGCCGTGCGCTACCGGCCGGATCAATCCGCGGGCGAGACGGCTGGCTCAAGCCCAGGCATCACGAACGGTTTGACTCGCTTATTGAATGTAGTAGATCAAATGGTTACCCAATGTAACATGTTAGAGCACGTTGCGATATGTTCATCTCATGATTTATAGCGATCCGATTTCCTCTAAAGCCAACATTGGGTCTGTTATGTGCATAGACCCAATGGGATGTCTTGCGCTCACTCAATCGAAAAAACTAGTTTAATAGATAATCATTCCACTGCGTTCAGTTATGCTCCCATTTCCATACAACCAGTAATCATAACCGATGCGAGAGTAAACTCAACATTCTTCTCCATCGCACATCGGGTGACCGAGCGTGACAGCGTATGACCCCGAAGATGTTCCAGGTTTCAGACATGAAGCTTTAATAACACTTGTTAGACTGTAACAAAGTGCATCTCATAGCCCACGACGATCCGGCTCCCTCACCCGCGCACACACACCTTGAGACGAGGTGTTGCCGTGTTGGTCTTGGTTGACAAGGTGACCTCTACACGGCGCACCTAAACCGCCCCCCAACGAGATCATATCATATGCCAACGCACGTACTCCGTCCATGCTTGCAGAAAACCAAGGAGAAGAACAGCTCACGATCACATCACATGGGCGCTCGGCTCCATGATGCCAGGACCCGCAGCGCGTGTACGTGTGCATGAAGACGACGAGCGGAGGGAGGCTGGAGAGCACCTGGAAATGTGAGATCCATGCGGCGCGAGCCTAATTAAGCTTGCCTTGTCAGAGGCTGCATGGATTGGTGCATGCATGGCGTGTACTAGTTACTATGAACAGTGCACGACCGACGGATCGATCGGCGACGAAGCGCGCGCGTGCATGATGGGGAAGCGCCATGTGGCTGGCCGCGAGCCTGCAGGAGAGGACCCCCATGTGGCCGCCATGTGATGTGAGCTCAGCTCGGCACGCAGCGACACCCCCCTCCCTTTCTAGGAGCATGCATGTACACCCTGGCCGGCTCCGGAAAGAAGAAAATGCTTCCTCCTCTCTGCCTCTCAGCTAGCTAGCCACGCCAAGTCGCCAACCCATCATCTTTGGGACTCCGTCTTGTATGTACACATATATTTTGAGTAATCTCTACTACTATAAAGCACGGATTGGTCGTGGTGGTGGTCGCAGTGCCAACTTAAAATCTGGACCGTTGATCTAGATCGAACGTCTCAGCCGCTCCTAAGACCCTAGCCCCGTAGCCCGCAGCCCTGCACCCCTCCCCGCTTCTCACGCGTTGCTGCCGCCCTCTCCCCCCAAATCTCTCTAACCGCCCTCTCACCCCTATCCTCCACCGCGTGCCCCTCCGTCGCCCTCTCCACCTCCGCCCGCCGTGCGCCTGATGCCATCGCGAGGCCCGGCGCCGCGCCGCGCAACGCTGTCAAAGCCACCCCCGCCGCCCTTCCCTTATCCCTCACCCCGCCGGCCTCACCTGCTGCCGCACTCAGCCTGGCGCCGCTGACGATGTCCGCCTCCCCGATTGGAAGCCGTCGCCTCCTCCACTCCTCGGGCCGCCGCCGTCCACAACTTGTGACATCCGCGCTGCCGGCGGCTTCCGCCTCCCCGATCTGAAGTCCACCGGGGGCCATCGCCACCTCCACTTGCAGCCGCCATCGCCTCCACGCCGGCTTCCCGTACTTCACCAAATCCCAACACCACGGCTTCCCATCATCAACCCTGCAAGTCTCGGCTTCACCTCCACTTGCAAGGTACTGAGGTATCCCCTTTGCCCTAGATTTAATTTGCTATGTAGGAGATCGATTCCCTTTACCATCCCTCTAGATGTGTTCTTGGGCGAAAACCGAAAACCACCCAAAAATCCCAGAAAGGCGTCGCCGATTAGTTTGCTTTTAACTGGATCATGTGTCTGGGAGATAAATCAGCTAGGATAAAATGGTGTGTATATTTTTGTATGAAATTGGCTTGTAGCCGATTAAAACCAGCCAATCTGAACGAGCATAGAGGAAGTGGTCTAAATCCAAATACTTTTTGTGGTGGAACTGCTAAAGAAATGGTTTGGCCTGGTGGTGAGCAGGCATTTATAACACATCATTAAAAATGATCGGCTTGTTACGCTTAGTTTTTTCATCTCTTTTAAAACTTGGTCAATATCATTGATAATTTATCCATTATTTTTTTTTCTTTTCTTCCCTTTGAGGTACGCTGCAAGGCACAGACACTGGATCATTTTTTGTAATATATGAAGAGCTGACAAGAAAATTGGAGATGTCCATGAGTTTATAAAGGCTGTAAGTTGGAACCTCCCTATATGTAGACAAATTGCACAGGTAATAATGTTATCAGACTTGGTTAGCCATGTTATCATCACTTTTATCCATCATTTAGGATTCCAGGGCACTAAAATCCATTATATCAATTTAACTTATGATTTTCTAGAAAAAAAAAACATGATTAGGGGCAAGCCAAAAAAGTATGGTGAGAATGTATGACCAGATCTGATTCTCTCAGATTTTTTTTAGCAGAATCTGTCACGGCAATTTAACTTGCAATTGTGCATGTTTCAACTATTTTTTTCTTGAGACAAACTCATCAGTGCAAATGTACAATGCATTCAGTTCTGATCCTCTTGGAGCAACTATTTCAGCTAAACATCATGTACATGTACATTGCCATCTATCCTTGAGCACATTTTTGAAGCATAATGAACAATCTACTCCTGCCATCTATCCTGGAGCACATTTCTCGAGTATTTTTACATTTTTGGAGTATCCTGGAGTATACATGTACATTGCCATCTATGCTGAATCAAAAATGACAAAATCTGAAGAAAAAAAAAAGTTGTTTTTCCTCTTCTTTAGACAAAAAAGACAACAAAGTCGTACAATCCCCACCAGTATACAGATCTGAACAGATAAATCGATCTCAATTTGCTTGATTGCATATAAGGTTACTTCATGGCATATCTTTCCAAGTCGGCTGCAATTTAGATTTAGTCCTGAAATTTAGGATTGCATTTAATTCTGAAATTTAGGATTGCATGCTAAAATTTAGGTAACCTGAGCTTGTAGCTGTTGATTTCATACAAATATGAACTTGCATGTATACTCGTCTTGCATCTGCTGCTACCTACTCCAATTGGAGTACAAATTAATAAGAAAAAAAATGAAAAATTGTAGTTGAAGGCTTGAAGTTATCTATCACACAAAGCCACATACTCCAATTAGAGTTGAAGCAAAAATTGGTAGCCATTCAAGGTCTGAGCAATTGGAGAGGACAACTCTTGAGGTCTGAGCAGTAGCTTTCAAGCAGCTGCAACACCATGTGTGGCAGCCCACCAAGGTGGTAGCCCTTGTCCTTGTCGGTCTTCTTGGGGAGTAGAATTTGTTGGATGTTGAGCACCACCCCCGTTGGACGGTGATGGTGACGACGCCAAATAGTTCCTGGCGAGCTCCAGCACCTGGTCCACAAAACCAAACCATTGATGAGATTGAGAGCCATATTCTGGAAATAGGGCATGAGGTCTCCACGCCCTTTGGCCCACGCCCTCGCCACCCGCAGCGCTCTTCGGTGGCGCCTCGCCTGCGCTCTCCGAGGATAAAGAAAGAGGAACAAAGGGAGTACTCTGCTTCAGGAGCAAAAATGGAAGATTAACTAAACCCTCTAAAGCATTGACTTATTTTCTCATACATTTTTACGTCGCCGCAGAGACTTTGTTTTTGAAACTAAGAGTATCATGTATCAGAAAAAATGATCTTAATTATCATGATGTATTGAGTTTGAATATATGTGTTATGACACGGAAGTCAGATATGTCGTCGTTATTGTAAGACTATGAGCTAATTTTTCACAAGTTGACTTCAAATTCACTTTTTTGTTCTAATTTATGTTTGCTTTCATCCTTTTATGGTCCGTGGCAGAGCACGGGCATTTTACTAGTATACTTAGTTAATGATTGTGAAAATTAAGCCTACGAAGTCTTTAACCAAAAAAACAGCTGTCTCGCTCCTCTAGGATAGTTTCCTCCCACGAAGACGAAATAATTGCAGAAAGCATATTCTGACCCCTAGATTGTGCTCCAAGATCTAAAGCTACGAAAAACGACTCCCTCATATCCTTTTTATGTTTTCTTTTAACAAAGTCCTTACTTGTATATATATATTGCGAATAGTGCACCTCCCGTCACACCGAGCATGGTGGCTCTAGAGGCGCGCCACTCGCCAAACCTACACTAAATGGTGGGAGGGAAGAGAGAAACAATGGGAGATGGAGAGAGGGGCCTTGCTTGAGAATTTAATGAAAAGTATGTGCTATTGCATTAAAAAAGTATGAGAGAGGATTGTTTTATATTTAGAGCACAATGAAAATAGCCTCAACTAGGTTTACATAAAACTTGTATATGAGAGAAGGCATTAGCATTCCTCACTTCCTCTTTAAAGTGAGAAAATAGCCTCAACTAGGTTTACACACAGAGGTATACACTAATAGGGTTGTTTGTTGGATGCATTGTCTACGCTTATAGTTGAAAGTTGCTTGGTTGCTTTGCCTGCACCCTTGCACATGCAAAACGAGATATTTGCTATTATGCCACTCTCAAGAGGTGGCTTCACCCAAATATAACTCTCAAGATGCATGGCAAATTTGAAAACATCACTCTATATTGATAACTCATCACTTTGCCATTTCACCTGTTTTGTATCATCTTTCCATTAAATCAACACAGGAAATGACCTTTTTGTCCTCGGTTCTCTATGTTTGCATCTCTTCTTTCCTCCTCTCTTCTTGTCACCGGCTGACCACGTGGTACCCCACTCGCGCCTCCTGCCAACCTGCACCACCATGAACCCACTTGCACCCCATGTCGCCAGCTAACCGCGCCTCCCCCACCTTCCCCATCATCATCCTTGCACACTGCCGTGGTGAGCTTTGCCCATTTTGTCGTGAGCCTCGCCATCCATGCTCAAGCCTACCTTTAGGCTCAAGCGTCAATCCGAACTTGGCTCAAACCTTACAAGCTCAAGCCTGACAAGCCAGGCTTGCTTAAGCTAGGCTCATTTTCAGTTAACTAGCTTTGTCATCATGACAATACTCCGGTACATTTGGCTCTAGCGCAATACGCGGATCTTTCAGCATTCCAAGCGTCCTTTGGTTGCAGTTCTTAATTTAATTTTTATATGACATTTGTTTTATAGATAGCAGTAAGTGCAAAGCTTATAAATTAGGTTATAGCGGCCTCCCCGGGGGTAGAGGTAATCCCCCTCCCCCTGTAAAACTTCTTCCTTTTGATCAATAGATGGCAGCTCTCCTGCCCTTTTGTTAAAAAAAGAAGGTTATAGCGTCCTCGCTTCTTGAGGTCCTTGACCCTTTGTAAAGTTTTTGTTTCAATTTAAATAGACGGTAATTTTTCTACCTTTGCTTTAAAAAAAATGCCTGAAAAACCTTGTATTTGTTAAAAACCGTGTCTTTTGTTTCACTGGTTAATTGCGATCGAGCGAGTTACAACTGAAACGTAAACAGGTCGTTCAGTCCAAACTGTACAGCAATGAGCATGTGGCGTGGCCAAGAAAAGGAGGAAAGGATGCCATTAGAGGAGGACCACACATATGGCTGCAGTGCATGATAGCTCACACCACATGCCATCTTCATCGTCCCTCATGGTGTGTGTGTGTGTATCAGTGTATGTATATATACATGCGCAGAGAGCTAGGCGATCGAGCGAGGAGTTCATTACTCGAAGCAATGCGAGGCCCTAGCACCAAGGCCTTCAAGCGAGGCTTCCTCAAGAACCTGCTCCGGCGCCTCCAGGCCTGCAGGAATGGCGCCGCCTCCAAGGTCATGAGCCTGCAGGAGAGGAAGCGCGCAATCAAGTTGTCGGCCGACGTCGCCATGGCGGCGGCTCGCGGCGGCGGGGCGAGGTGGCCACGGGCCCTGGCTCAGGCCTCTTCGTCGGCGGCGGCGTCGCCAGCAGGCAAGGCAAAGAGGTGCAAGAGCATAGTGAGGAGGTGTCGCCGCCGCCGCCGCATGAGCAGAGGAATGGACGGCTGCGCCGGCCTCCTCGCCGCCGCACTGAGCGGCGGTGAGGTCGCGAGGAGGCTGGTGGAGAGGAGGACCAAGACGCTGAGGAGGATGGTGCCCGGAGGCGAGTTCCTGGACGAGGCCTCGCTGATCCACGAAGCCATCGACTATATCGTTCATCTGCACGCGCAGGTCGACGTGCTCCGGCGCATCTCCAGAGCCGTGCCAAGATCCAGCATATCATCGTCAGGTTTGTTTCCTGCATTTTTTTCACCTGGTCTAAAGATGATCTTTTTTTGTTATGTGTACATCTGTCTTTTATGTGTCTAATAATTCACCTCCCTTTTGTACTGTTTTGCGACATGATTTTATCCGTTTTATGGTACACTAAAATGCTTACGAATCGATCATTCCAATTGACCGAATTCTTTTGTTTACTTTGAATTTTTTATCTTAGGCATGTAGTATAATACTCTGGCCAACCTCTTACACGTCATTAGATCTTAAATATACCACTACTCGAAATAATTTCTTTTTAGATAATAGAATACAAATCCAGCCTCTGCACCCTGCAGGATGCATATGGCCACCAAACATTTTTCAAAGTGCCATAAAGAGGAAAAAGAGAGAACATTTAAGTATCACCAATCCTAATATAAAATTTTTGCCCATAATTAGCAAACGAAAAAAATATACTATTGCTAATCATTGCGTATAGTTTTTATCTGACTTGGTCCTTCATCATGCAGGGAGGATTGTACCTAGTACACAACTGAAGGAAGGAACAATTCAAGTATAGGGTGAATAGAAGAAGAATGCATTGTAGCAAGTCTTGCAGAGAGGGACACAGAGCGAGAGAGAGAGAGAGAGAGAGAGGAGTCATTGAAGGCGATCAAATATTCAGATATACGGCCCTGAATCGGCTTGTGCAAAATGGCAACGAACAGATCAAAATCTTGTCTTGTTCGGAGAGGGGAATTAGTAAGGCACTACTAGTAGGAGCTACTTTTGTACCGGAACAGAAGGAACGGAAGAGACATCCCATGGTAGAGGCAGTGAAGCTTTGACTGCAGTATTCTGCACTATGTTGTTTTCAAGTTTCAACCTAGAGATGCTAGACTGCTTGCAGTGAGGAATTCGAGAATAAACCATACATGTAAATGTGGTTGACCTTCGAGGCGAAAGATTTATTTTGTTGTTCATTTTTCTCTCCTCTGTGTCTTAACTAACAGGATGACCCGTGCACTTGTGTGACTATTTGTCAACTTTACTATTAGTTGCACGTGCTTAGATTAGATTTGTTAGTTTATAGTTAGATTTAGTACAATTTGTTGGATTTAACTAAAAACACATTTAAGATTGACATCATTGATCTAGACCAACTATATTTACTTTTTAATCCTTTTTAGTTAATATTGAAGTTTTTAGCTTTTCATACCGTGGTGGCTCCATTGCACCGTCGCACATGAGTCCAAGAGAAATCTGATATGAAAAATAGATAAATAATCTATTATGTTACCCTTGGCTCTCAAGCTTTGGAACTCATGCAATTTTTGCATTGGTTTTTCTTTAGAACCAATGATTTTTTTAAAAAAAATGGTTTACGGTTTGAAATCCAATCAAGAGATTTAAATCCTGACCCGACAAGCTGAGTCTCCACTAAACCCGACAACCAGATTGAATTCAAGTCAGGTCCTCGTTCTGGGTTGGGTCAGGTCTGAGTGGTGTCATGCCCCGGCCTGGCTGCCCCGGCCTAGCCCAAGACACTGCTTCGCATCCTAGCAGAAGACGCAGCGCACTTTCGCCATGTCTCCACTGAAGCCACGCAACCCACTCCCTTCCAAGGCCCACCACTAGCCAGGCCAAACCTCCCCATTTCTCTTGCCAGACACCCATTGACACACACGCCCCTCACTCTCGCTAGGGTTTGCACGGTGGTGATGGCACCACCTCCCATTTGGCCAGGCTTCGACATCCTTGCATCGCCTCTAGGCTTCGACATCCATGCCTTCACCCCTCCCCGCGTAGCCTCACTTCTTCCCTCTTACGGTGGAAACATCCATCGACCCGCGGCAGCGGCTTCCTCCCGACGAAGGCTGCGAATCAGGAAGAAAAAGATGACGACTTTTTCCTCAAGGCGCTGTCGACTTCCTCCTCCCTAACCCCAAGGTGGCGGTTACTTATTCCCACATGGCGACGGTAGCTGTAGTACCCCGGCCCTAGTTTTCACTCGGCTTATTAGAGATATATCTTGATTTCGATATGCACTGATTGAATACTAACATACATGCCGACCTGAGGTGAGCCGAGTACGTTAACACCCAATCCAACTGCATAGCACAAGCAATCTCTATTAAAATGAGTGCGAACTCGGGTACCGGATATGTGCTTTAGTAACGGCTCCCAAGATCAGCTACCGTTGCACACATATCCTCCTTTGGATCGATAACACAACACATAAGCAAATGGTCACAACTTAATATTACAAAAGGTATGGACTGCTACCCATACAAATAAGTTTAACATAGTTCAGAGTGGTTCGCAGTGGAATAGATAATTGTTTCACAAAAGCAGAAGAAGATCATTGTCTAAAAGAAAGAAAGGCCAGCGTGGTATGCCTTCCAACCCAAGAGCAACCGGCTAGAAGTCAGAACTCCGCATCGTGCTCGCTAGCATCGTTGTTCCCCGCTTGATAGTAGTACTCAAGCACGGGATCACTACCACCTGAAATAATAGCAATTGTGGGTTGAGCACAGATGGTACTCAACACTAGGAGGTACCTATAACCTCGTCCATGCAATATAAATATCAAGAGATTGGCTAGCATAACAATTTCAGCATTAAAAGCATTTGCAAGACGTAAATATAAATAGATTGTAAATGGCATTTGCATAAACATGTTAGAAACCTATTGACCAGCAGTAATGTATACATATCATCATGTGTATCCTCATCATCAATCTCATCAAGATTTAACCATTCGGCAAACCACCACGAGCAACACTATGCTCGGAAATATAACTCAGCCAATACCATCACCAACCCATAACCCAAGTCCTAGCACAGGTGGGTCAACTCAAGCATTCATCCCTAACCCGGGGACGCGGCTATTCGAACAGTTCATAACTCTGCAGAGGTGTACGACTTTACCCACACGACACAACAAGCCATGCCGAAGCCTCTCAATGCACATGCATGCCCATGGGATCACCCAATTAACTTATCGACTGCCCCAATCCGTGATTGCAGGAATCGGGGTTAACAGTTGCAATAGATTTGTCCAAGGCCCATCACACCCAAGCACAGGGACGCACCACGGACGAGCCACCCTGTCGCCCCACCCATAAGAAATACAGAATTTGCACCGTATGGTACCCCATGGTTTGTGCATGCGCACGAAGTTAGCTAAGTGTTTCCATGATGACACGTATGGTCGTACGTATAGTAGCTCGAGTGACGGGACCAAAGCTCGGTCTTTAATTACCCAAACGGGGCTACATGACCAGAAGCTCCTCCTGTCATATCCTTATCACCCGTTCGGGCCTAGCATCAATCCGACATACCAAACCATCACCATAAACCATAGATCAATCCATCCGAACCATGAACGTATCATAACCGAGTAATCCATGTTACCATGTGGACTCTAAGCATTGCTAAGCATACGTGACACAACCATAATTACTAGTACCCATTTAGGCTACCAAGGAATGGAGATGTCAAACCTATATATATCAAACTGACCCTAGTCGGACATAACTATTTCTACCCATGAAATAATATAGTAGAAACTATCTGTTGGGGATAAAATCACGGCCCATTACCATGGCCCACTCCCTAACGGCCCAGTCGAGCAGCCAACCAGCGCCCAGCTCCCTGGAAGGTTCTATTAGGCCCATGTGCATCGTGCCGAACAGCCTCTTGATCGGTACGATTGCGTGGCGCCCAAGACTTTGTGTTTGAGTCCGACTCGAACAGGAGTTCTGCACGGCTACGTGAAGAACCGGACGTTGGTTTCCCGAATTGGAGTAGACGTCGTGATCCCCAAGACTAGGAGTATTCCTTATCTGCCTCGGGATATATTTGGCACGTCGAGTTCGTTACGATCTCGTAGTTGGCCCGGCCCGATAATCCCTCGGTAGGTCGGTTTGCTCTGCACTATATAAACAGGGCCCCTACGGCGTTTAGAGGGACCTGGCCAAGAGCTTTCGCATCTTAGCATCTCATAGACACCTGAGCTTCTCATTGTCGCATCTGTACACCATAATCTCGCCGAGACTTGTTCGTCTCGTCGAGCCACCTCTTGTATTCATCTTTGATATATAAGAAAGGCTGGACGTAGGGCTATTATCTCTCCCGAGAGGCCTGAACCAGGATAAAAACCCCTGTCTCTTTGTTCGTTGTTGTTCGTTCTGTTCGGCGTGTCTCCTATCTCCCTCTTGAAGAACCTTAGTTGACTTGGGTCAATATCCCAACCGTCGACACTATCATGCATCCAGTATAGAACGTAAGTAAAGCAATGCAAGTAAGTAGAGTTCAATATGATTGAGTCAATTGGGGGAGTAATAAGTGCCTTGGTTCTGGTCGTCAGGAGGGAGAGCGGCTTGCTCAAGTCCGGGCTCCTCCGGAACGTCGTTTCCTATCGTTTCGGTAACAAGCACATAAAATAAAATCCAAACAAAATGGCAAACACAGAGAAACAATGGAACATCACCATATTTAGAAAGTTCATGAGCTAATGCAGGTTTTACAAAAAAAATCACCCAATTCTGAGTTCGGATGAGGGAGATATGGCCATATGGATTTGGGGTGCTGCAGATCACTTGGGATAACCCAGTCAGCCGGTCCGCTGTTCGGTACGAGCAGCTTTTGGGGTAGTAAAACCACTCGACTGAGTTTGGTGTCAACATGAAAGTTGTAGAGAATTTTCTGGCACACAACTTTCATGTAGAACACTTTTCTATCCGAGCTATGGTTGATTTTATAGAAATTATTTACTGAGTGGCCGTTCATGAGAACGGGCTGGAACCTAATAAGTTTGGGACTGCTATACTTAGACTCGGTTTAGCTCAGAGATAAACTTATGAATGAGGCTTAGATGATTTGAAACATGGGAAAAGTAGGTTCTAAGGTTCTTACCAAGCAAGGGATGCCTTGCTTATGGATAGACGCTCCAAGAACGAGCAGATTGGAGAGGTGGAAGCCGATCTGTCCCAGTGCTTGGTTCAGCAACTCTTCAGCTCGCCCCTCGCTGTTCCTTACCGTTCCTTCTCCTCCAAAGCCGTGGGTCTTCTCCTAGGCCTCCCTCAGTACGTGGATGAGCTACTAGTAGCCATCTTCAAGCTTGCATGTGAGAGAAAGTGACATGCAAGGTGAGATATGGAAAGGGAACCATGCTGCTGTTCAGAACAGCAAAGTTAATGAAAGATAGCATCAAGAACTCACCCAAATCCTTGTGCAGGCACAAATGGGTTGGATGTACTTGAAGCCTAGGAAGAGTAGAAGCTATTCCCTCTCATCCCAAGCCCTGGATGTGGAGGAAAATGGTGAGGATGAGCAGAAAACGAAATCAGCCTCTTGCTATCCCAAGACCAAACAGCAGAGAGAAGAGTGAGGGAAATTCATAGTAAACCTTGGTGCATGTGCTTATCATGGAGTAGAAAAGATAGCTGACTTCCTCAGCTTTCCAATGATATATCACACTCTAGATGAATATGAGGAGTTTGGGGGTGGATTTGAGTTGAAAGTGGGGGCTGCACTGAAGAACAGCCTCTGTTCTTGCTGCTGTCTTCAGCTGAACGTGGGAGAGGAGTGGAAGGACGCAAATGGCTGGAGTAAGAGGGTAGAGAGCGGTTTAAATAGAGATGAACTCAACCATTGACAAGTGGGGCCAGGTCTCACCTGTAAGAGAGAGATTACGAGTGTAAAACTGAGTGAGAAAAGGAGAGGCGCTGTTGCTGTCCAAACGGCTCTGCCACTTGGCTTCATCCTGCACTCGCGCGCGCCACCTGGTTGACATGCTCTCTTCTGTCTGGCGCACCGCCCACTCCATCCAATGAGGGAAGGGTCGCCGGGTGACTGTATGTTCCACCGCCCATTTTATACAATAAGGGAAGGGTCGCTGGGTCCTTGTCCGGGACAAAAAGAATAAAAGAACTAAATGGGATTCGGGTTACTCCGGTAGCTTTTAATCTGAGAGATAGCCCTCCTAGCTCTACTCGGGATTATCCTCGCTCGGTTAAATTCCTCCCGAGCTGGGTGTAGTTCAGTTGAGAGTGGTCGCTTGACTGCTCGCCGTGCGGCCACGTGTCCTGCTCGCCTGATGACCACGTGTTGTGCTTGCCTGGTGGTTTTATGTTTTGCTCGCCAGTCTGCTCGCCCGCCACTCGGGCCTAATCAGGGAAGCTCGGCTTGGATAATGGATCACTCGGCAGTGCTCGGCTGAGAGCCTTCCTACTCGGCCAACTAATAAATGTACTCGGCGAGCTATATGATTGCTCGCCAAGGCTCGGCCAATCTCTCTCACTATTCTAGTGGCTGGGCTAATTAGTATACTAGTTGTTTAGGTTTAAAGTTCTATGCTTCCACCAGGTTACTTGGTGCTTATATGTAACTTCATGAAAAATTTCAAAGAACCATAATAAAATCAAAGGAACACAATTATAATATGCATGCTTAACTAGAAAAAAAACAGCTGGGATAGCGGCGGTGACTTACTCCTCCAACATGGCCACCCCAAGTTGTCCCCCCTGCCTCTTTCTTGGGTTCGACCGTTCGAGGCAGACTGGGGGACCCAGCGAATCTGGTCGGGTTCGGGCCAGGGCATACATTTGGGATCATCCAGTCCCCAATCGACATTGAATTTCACTCAGAACATCATAAATAAATCAAAATTTGTTTCTAAAAAATAAATTTGGAGCATAAACATGTCTGTGTTTTACTTTAGATCGGTTTGCGCTGGAATTTGTTGGTTTTCTGACTACCGATCGATCCAAAAACTAACCAAATGCACGCTTCCTAAGTCCAACCAAGTAACCAACCCTAACGTTTGCATTCCTGACTCCCGAGTCTCACGACCCGGTGCTTCCCTCCAATTCCCTGCTCTCGTCACTTGACTCCCATAGATCCGAGTTGCCAACACCCGGCGTGAGCTTCCCTAATCGCGACGTCACCTCCTCCTCCCGCTATCTTCCTCCATGGCTCCATTGGTCACGACAACATCCTCCATTCCTCCTCCTCTACCCGGCAACCCCTAATCTAGTGCCAACCCTCTTCTTTTTTTTTTCCATGCCTTACCTCTCTCTAGATATTTTGACAGGACGATTTTGGTTTAAAAAACACTTGAATTTTTTCTTTAAAAAATACTGAAAGGTTCAAGCATATCAGCAAAATTATATCAATATTTTTCACAAAATTTTATATGAATTTAGAGCGGTTTTGATTTCAGATCGCTGAATCGAACCTGCCTAGAACTAATATATAGAAAGACATCTCTTTTAGTTCAACTTACACTAGTACAATAGATCTCAATCACTCTCAGCGTCGGGGTCATCAGCTTATGATCTCAGAAAGATGGAACAAGGAAGCTCCCTTTGTTGGGCTTTAGCCCCGTTTTGGGCTTTGCCAATGGAAAATAGGCCAGGCCCATTTCGGCCATATAGAGAGGAGGGGGCAGCGAGCTGCTCCTGGCTGGCTCCTAGCCTAGGGTTCCTTCGAACCCCTGTGAGAAGCAGCGGCGGCGATGACTTTGTCTCTCCGGCCGTTGCGGGCTCGTGGCGTGTGGGTGCGGTGGCCGGCTTCCTCGGGGTCGTGGCGCCATCAACCACCAATTTAAGTGCCCGCTCGCTCTCTCTCTCTCTCTCTCTCGATCAGGTGGCTGGACTCACTGGTTTTCCCCCTCTCGTCTTCCTCGATCTGCTACTGCTGCTGCTGTTCACCGGCGTTTCGGCGTCGTCGCCGGCCGGTGGAAGCTGCTGCTGTGGTGATCTTCCTCGACTTGGTTCCCGGTGGCCACGGTTGTTGCCAATCATGTGTTTATATGCTTAAGTGCATATTTATGGAGAACACATGTTTTTCTCATAATTCATGGCATTGTTTCCTTATTTATCTTATTGCTGTAATTTATTTGAATAATAGTTCATCATGCTCATACCGCAGTAAATTCCAACACCCTTCACTAACAAATAAGTTGCCATGAAGTAACTAATTCCCATTTCATTTTCCAAATTGGCTTCGAATAGGTTCAATGAGTCATGAATTATCTGCTCCGATTGCGCCCGCCAGGGGCGTCAGTGTCGATGAACGCCTGCTGTGCTTCTTGCCTTACAAGCCGATTCATTGTCGGATCGCAAACAGTGCTGAAGAAAACCTACCCGATATTTCCATTCCTTGAGCAAGAACTAGACCGGTGTTCGTGCCCTAAAATCTTCTAAAAACAGTGACCGACAAATTGCCCTGGGAGGTTTAATTGATTTAATCCCCTGTCAAATTGTCCGTGTGGCGCACCATCAGATTCGACAAGAGCATCGGAATAGCCGAACAGTACAGTAGCACTAGCAGTGAGGTGAGTGAGCCATCGATCAATCGAGCAGCCGGCCGTTGGTGACTTGGTGTTCGTTCAGCGGCATGCGTCGATCCTGCCCCCGCGGCGCCGCGCCTCGCCGCTGTCCGCGCGCTGGCCGGCCGGCGAGCTAGCTCACGCCGGCGTGAGGCCGTGCTTGAGCGCCGCCCTCCACACGACGTCGATCCGGTCGACATCGAGCGCGCCGACCTCGTGGTGCGTCCACCCCTCCAGGAAGTGCACCACGCCGCCGGCGTGGCACGCGTGCACCACCCCCCGCTCCATCGTGTACTGTCAATGTCAAGCCGGCGTCAGTTTACATTGGCATATCCATGGATGCATGGGGGCGTCGTTGTTTCGATGGATGCTGCTGTTAATTACCTCGCAGCAGCCGAGGCCCTCGACGTCCTTGGGGAGCCGCATGGCGGCGAGCTTGCCGTAGGTGCAGTCGCGGCGGAAGCCGATGATCGGCGGCACGACGAACTGGTGGAAGTGCGTGCCGGACGGCGCCCACCGCTGCTCCCTCGGCGACAGCCACTTGCCCACGATCCATGTCTGCACCACCACCCACCATGAATCAGCGATCAACGCTGCCATTGGAGCACGAGCATCATCAGCACAGGCCAATTCACTCCACTCACCTTGCAGTTCTGAGCGGCCTGGTACTTGGTGACCTGCACGAGGTACTGCTGGAACTCCGGCGGCGCCTCCCGCTGGATCTTCAGGAACCTCTCCGACGACATCGTCAGCATCTGAAACCGGGACAAAGAAAGGTTCCAGGTTCAGCTGAAATCTTTGGTCTCGCAAGTGTTCTTGCTGTGAACATGGAGACGATCGGTGTGGTGTTCAGGTGGGCTACCATGACTCTGATCTTCTTCCGGCAGAGGTAGAGGGCGATGGCTCGGCCGAGCTTGGAGGTGGCGCCGGTGAGGAAGACGTCCTTGGCGTTGCTGGGGATCTCGTTGAGGATCACGGCCGCCGTCAGGGTGTTGCCGTGCACCACCCTCACCTTCAGGTCAGGGTGCTTCTTCACAAACAGCGTGCCACCTCCATTCAGTGCCTCGTTCTGATGGGAAGAGAGAATGAGAGAAATTCTCACAGCATAAATAGTTGACTTTCGAGAGCAGCTTCACGATAAATTGAATAGGGAAAACATTATCCGGGGC
Organism: Raddia distichophylla; assembly: GCA_005191435.1. Taxonomy (NCBI): domain Eukaryota; kingdom Viridiplantae; phylum Streptophyta; class Magnoliopsida; order Poales; family Poaceae; genus Raddia; species Raddia distichophylla. The sequence continues at coordinate 2,041,922 of SPJY01006728.1, forward strand.
ATGGTAAATATTTAGATTATGGGACCGACTAGAACGCAGGCACCTGCGTTTTTCTTTTTTCAATACGATTGTATAGAAATTTCACCGTACAGAAGTATTGAAAATATAAAAAAAATGAAAAACTCTGTGAGCTACCAATCAAGTAAATTAGAGAAGTAGAGAAGAGTAGATCGGTGGGTCGTCGGTGAGCGGCGGTGAGCAGCGGCGTTGGCGGCGTTGACGGTGAAGAGCAGCGGCGTCGGCGCGCAGCAGCGGGCCACATCGTGCGGCGCAGCAGCAGCACCGACGGTGGAGAGCAGCGGCGTCGACGGAGTCGCCCAGGCCCACGCGAGCGCCTGCGCTCGCGACGGAACGCAAGCGCCCACAACGGAGCAAAACCGTTAGATTATCATCGGTTTTGCTAAATAGCGGTTGCCTACCTTCGAGATTTAGACACACGACCCTACATTCTTACATTAATTTTTCAACTTTTTTCTGATTAATTGTTGTTTTAGATAGAGATTTGATTTGTAAGTATTTTTAGGTTAACTATATTCAGATATTTCGTTTTAACCTTCTTTTGGATATTATTAGTTGAGTACGTGTATGTTACAAATTTTGAAAAAAAAACACCTGAGACTAAATTGGTCCTCTAAATTATTACGGCACTAGTTTGTTTCAGTGCACTGCCGGTTGCAATTAATTTCTAAGGGATTTTTACAGTTTTTGTAATGCTCTGAGCTATTTAAAGTTGTGCAGGCACTGAAACGAAGGAATCTTTGCATAACTCGACAAGGGAGTGCAGGACTGGGGGCTCTGCCACCCCTGTTCACCACATCCCAAAACTTGACCAGGAGCCTGGCCAAATCTGCACAGAGAGTCGGCAGAGCGACTCATGATCGCCGAACGAAGCTCTCGGCCAGCTGCAAGGAAGCAGACAAGTGCGAGCCTGCCTCGTCTAGTATCCCTCAGCCCACAGTACCCCATTGCTGAAGCTGCCGCCATGATTGGGACCAAAGGCAGCACGAGCTGTGCCAAGATGCCCCTGCCTAATGCTATGCTACCACACAGACGCGAGACCTGCAGCCTGCAGTCTGCAGCCACCCATGGGCCAAGGCCATTGGCTCCCCCACGCGGCACATATATAGCAGTAGCATATGAGCATGAGCATGACAATTCGAGCAGCTTGATCGATCGCTTTCGCCTTCGCTGCTGCTGCTGCTGCTGCTGCTAGCTTGTTCCATGCGTCGCCATGTTCGCCACTGGAGCGCAGGACGCTGCCGCTCTTCAATGCTCTCACATGCCTTCGTCGCGTCGTGGACTCAGGCACTCGATCAGCTGCGGGTCTGAATGAACTCAGGAGCACTGTGCTACTGCTACTCATCAGGGTTTCAGAGTTTGTTCCCATCCACAGAAACCTAGCTAGCACCCCTGGTATATTCTACAGTCCTTTTTTTTAATATAGTTTTGGGTAAAAACTGGAGAAAATTCGAGAAACAGAGTTTGAAAAGTTGCGTGAACAATGGCGGTTCTCCGCTAGGGTTTATTGAAAACCACTCAAAGTCCTAAAAAAACCAAGAAATTTTAAAAACAAAATTCATTTGTCACGTCCGAAGACGATGAAAGCCAGACCGACTTTTCACAGTTTTTTTAATAGAGCTACCCGGTACCGCCCAACCATAGGACACGAGCAAGAGATCATGAGGCATGGCCGCATGGGTGATGGCCTGGATGGTCATGACGAAGAAAGAGAGAAGGGAAGGGGAAAAAACACTGCCGAACTGAATTAAGCAGGTGCATGTACGTACTCTAGCACTTCCCAACTGTACGCATACAATATATGAGCAAGCTCATGAAGGAGGCATTTGCCATTGCTAAAGAGAAGAAAGAGACGGTCATGGTCACATGGAGAAGATGATGAATAGTGAAACAGTTAATGTGAGTAGCTAGTACAAAGAAGAAGAAAAAGAGGACACCCTAATACTTCCCAACTGTACACGTGTACATAGCACATGAGGCATGAGCAAGCTCAAGGGGAAAGCGTTTGTCATTTCGAAAGGAAGGGACAGAGTCGACAAAGTCATGACTCATGAAAGACATAAGACGAGGAATACTGAATTAGTGATACAGTTAGGGAACAGATAGCTAGCACGCTGGTGGTTAACAGCTTGATTAAGTTAAGTGGCTGACCTTGTTGAGAGCGGCGAGGCTGAGCACCTTGACACCGATCCTGTCCGCCCGCAGGATGGCCAGCTCGATCTGATGATTGATTCCTTTTTTGGCCGCCGGGATGAAGTACTGCAAGTTGCCCCCAAACAGTTCATGTTAGAGCATATACGTGCCATGCACGGCAACATCACCGCATAAATGATCCTATTGATCACGTGTATTAATGTCTCGAACGGCCTTTAATATCTTAGCCATATACATGTGGCAATTGTCCATCTATCTGTATAGATAATTCTGTATAGATAATTGTCAAGTGTCAACTCATAAATCCCGAATACAACTAACTCTGGATGACCCACTGCCGAGGATGCACCAGCACATCCCTCGACTATCATGTCAATCTACTCGCCCCTAATATAAACATTGCGGTTAGTAGATGGAACAAATTATAGCCCTTGCCACATGTAGACGATACATGCATGTCTACATGACTACATGTTTCCGAACGGTGGCAAGTGCACGTAATCGGTGATGCATTATAGCGATTGGATGTCGCATGGCGTAAATGAGGAGAAGGAATTAGGTTGGGTGTTAGGGTTTGGGGTGACCTGGAAGCCGTATCTCGGGACGGTCCAGGTCTGGTGCAGGTGACCGCGGAGGTAGTAGAAGCTGACGAGGAAGGTCTTGGAGCAGCACCACATGAGCACCATGAAGCCGAAGGCCACCGGCCAGAAGGGCAGCAAGATGAAGTGGTTGGCGAACGGCAGCGAGCTGCACGACCGGACCACGAACGGCACGTGCATCGACGATATGATGTCCACCACGTGAACCAGGAACACGAACTCCGGCGTCCTCGCGTTCTTACCTGCATAACACGAAAAAAAAAATTCAGACAACCTTATTAAACTGTTCTTGCCTCTGCATCTCGCGATGTATACCACCTTGTAACCTACTACAATCAATCATATATGTGTGCCAATCCACCATCTCGAAATTATGAATGAAACCATTCAATTTTCGAAAAGAAATCCGGCCCAACTCACAAGTCACACCTCCTATGCATGAATACACCACGCTAGCTCCATCGTTTAAATCACTCTGTCAAACTCAAGAATTTCACACTAACACAACTCAATTTCTGCAAAAACAAAAATCACCGGTGTCCAGGTGATTGTTGTATGGTAAAGTTCCTGACGAGTTTCCCAAGTTCCAAACAGGACCAACAAGCGTGGCTGGTACCACGGATTGTATACGGAAAGTGGTATGATGAGAAGCGGATTGATTTAGTGGCGAGTGCAGTTAGGTGGCGATCGACGGCATGTGCACTTACCTAAGTAGATCTCCTTTTGCAGCTCCCAGGACTTGCGGTCGAGGGTGCCACCCAGGAGGTCGTAAAGGGGCATGAACAGGCAGAAGTTGGAGTTCTTCTCCTTGTGGTGCAGGTTCAGATACCTGTACATCATCACGCCATGCATTAGCCCAACTGATCAACCCATAACACCGGTTAATTAAAATCGTCGAAAACAACCATTTTGACAATTGATAGTATAACAAATAAGAAAGACAGGCACTCATCAACCCCTTCTGTGCTGCCGGGGTAACATGAATACGGCAAGGAACAAGAGAACGAGCTTCATCAGCCTGGCCAGATTGGTTGTATATTTCCCTCTGTCCTTTAATTTAATTTTGCTACATATGTATGCAGCAAAAAAAAAAGATAGGAGACTCACGTAGGAGTGTAGATGAGGTATCGGAGAAGCGGCACCGCCTCGAAGACCCGAGGAGATACCACCTCCACATTGGAGTAGCCCATGGAGCGCAAGAAGTCAAAGGTGAGGGCGTGGGCGTAGACCAGGCCTATGGACCCAGCCCCCGCCAGGAAAGCCCCGGCGATCGGGGCCCCGAGTACGAGCGTTATGAGCATCGTCTCCAACGGCGTGCCGAACCCAGCTGCAATACAACCAAACAAACAAGGGCAGAAATTAAACTCTGTGACAAAATGCTACTCATTTAAGTAGTATTTACCGCCGTTAAAAACGCTACACGGTAATAAAAATATTGTTACACGTTGACAATGAGGGCGAGGTTTTGGTGGTGCTGCCGCTGGCCGTGGAAATTGAAGATTTTTACGGCAGAGATGAGATGATATGCTCTGCTCTGCACTGCTCTGCTCTGCTCACTGACCTGTCAATGGCGTGGTGACCGTGGAGGTGTGGTGGCCGGCGTGGTACTGGCTGAAGAGCGGGGCCCGGTGGAGGGCCCGGTGGGCCCAGTAAAAGACCGGCTCTGAGAAGCCCACATGCAGCAGCAGGGCGATGGCCCAGCCCCGTGTGTCCCACAGGCAGAGCTGCCTCAGGGCTGGGAGCAATGGGCCGTTGACCACCATGGCCCCAATCAGCGTTTGCAACAGCACGAAGTTGTCCCTGCAGGTGGGCCCACCGGTTGAGAGCACGGTAAGAGAACAAGAATTACTCTACCACTTGGTGCTTGTGCAATGCAAAAGGGCAAAAAAAACCTTTACAAGTAAAAAATCTAAACTACAGTATATATGAGCATGGAGCATGGTCGAAGCAGGATCCAAGAATGGACCAGACAACCAGGCCATGCATGTCGTCGCAAAGATGTCGATCTCATGTCTAACGCCTGAGGAGGCGATACACGAGGGGGGAGCAACGCATTGGTACGAGACAGCTCAATCTATTAACGTACTCAACCTAGTTGTAGTTGCCTTCAATACAAGCGTTTAGGCGTGCATACCGTTTGGATGAATGGCACTTAAAACACTATAGCCTGCCTTGCCGCTAGGCCCACGCACTCGGCACCCCCCCAAAACTCCGGGAGGCAGCCGGCCGGTGAGCTAGCTGGAAGGATGGACGTGCGTACGGGTTAGTGCATGCTTACCAGTCCCACTCGGCGTCGACCTGCCGGAAGTCGACGCCGGCGGCGGCGACGCGGCGGCGGCGGGTGAAGAAGAGCATGTTGCCGTAGGTGAACCAGAACTGGTAGGTGAGGGACCGGACGCCGAACAGCACGAAGAGGTGCAGCCACCATGAGCCCAGCGGCACGCCCCCCTGCTCCCGCCATTCTTGCAGCACCTTCCCGATCACCGGCCCCATCAGCAGGTACTGCATATGCACCACCATCAGCACACCAAATCCCCATCATCATCCATGAGAAGAAGAAGAAGATGTGGAGAGAGAAGCAAGGGCATGCCTTGTATTGGCCGAGGCACGCCCATGGCCAGGAGGAGAGAGCGGAAGCCATGGCCACGGCTGGCCTGGCAAGCTCCTGCCGGTGGCCGGAGAGGTGGAAGAAAGGTAGCCTGTGATTTGCTTGTGCCTCTCACTCTCTCTCTCTGAGCTAGGCCAGTGCCAGTGCCAGCCTCCTCTGCTCTGCTTGCTCTTGGGGCCTTGGATGCCACCACACCTTCCCTCTACTTATAAGCAGAGGAGCAATGCAGGATCGAGAGGCTGTGGGCAAAGCAAAGCGAAGCGGTACACCATGGCCTCTGGGGCCCAGCTGCAGATAGGCCACGGCACACACTACACACACAGCTGCTACGTGTAGTGTACCTCTTTTCCAACGATTGGAATCGGGGCGAGGCAGCGGTGCCCCATTAAAATGGATCGGCGAAACCAATCGAATTTCGTTTCTGTCAACGACTGCAGAGAAGATTGGAAGATAGATTTACGTCAAAGAGGATAATCGCCATTACTGCGAGCGAGATCGATGGCGGTGGCCGTTGGATACATGCATGATGATGTATCGGCGGATCTGCACGCGGCAGGTTCACGTCGCTGCCTCGCGGCTCGATCGATGCTGCATTCCTGCGGCGAGCTAGTCAACGTGCTGCATGGCTCGACCTCTAGATTTGATCAATGGTGGTGGTGGTGATGGGGCCGGGCCGGGTGGTTGTGTAGCAAACTAGCAATACAGCCCACCGGTGCAGGGCAGCAAAGGTCAAACATCGCTGGTTAATGCGTAGCATGGTGACGGGAGTTATATATTGGCAGCGTGTACCAGCCCAACCATCGCAATTAAACGGCTCTAGCTAGCTAGGGGTGTTTGGGTTTGGGAATGGCTTCAGCTTCTACCTACCCGTGGGCTTGTTGAAGCCGTGCAAGTCGAAACAAATACTATATGTATGTAAAAAGGGCAAGCTTCTAAATGAATAATATATATAAAAAATTATGTATGTTTTAACCTGAAAAGACACAAATTACTCCCGCTGGCATCAAAGCTTTTAATTTTTGAGCAAGTTTGTCGATGCCATCATGCTCTTTCCACGTGTCATGACCAAGGATATTTTCTCTACTATGTTCATTTTTTCAAAATTACTTCTTTGTGGACATCCGACGGGTGGTAATCCATTGGACGCCTTCGGCTCACTTGGAGGACTCTGGTCCATGCCATGCAGAGCTCCATGCACCAGTGCTAGCTAAGGGTCGAAACGAGCCTAGCCTGGTTGAGCTGGGCTTGTTCGGGCTCAGGCTCGTTTTGCTCGCGAGCTGGCCCGGCTTGGCTCGCTCGAATGGTCAATCTGGAAAGCCAGCTTGGCTCAGGCTCGTAAAAGCTTGTGAGTTGCTAGTGGTCATTCGCTAGAAGCACGAGCTTTGGAATTTGAGAGTAACAACCACTACCTCTGTCCAGCCATTGTTGTTGCCGCATAGTGCAGCTATCACGCTGCTGTTATTATTTTTCTGAGCCGATTCTAAGTTTGAGCTTTTTTCGAGCCAAGTCCGAGGCACTCGTGACTCGTGAGGCACGGGCTAAAATGCCAGCCCTTCTCCTACTTAGCATAAAAGACAATGACGGTACTATTTGACACAACCAAGATGGGTGAGACATGTAAAGTACTACTCGTATTTGACATGACCACCCGTTCTAAGTTAATATCCGATTGTTCTTTAAGTGACTTGATCTTTTAGCGCTCTTCTCCAAAATCTTAAATCACAAGACAACGAACATCATTCTTAAATGTAGCTTCAGTTATTATTTTTCAGGTTCTAAAACCGCCGTTCAAAACCATTGAGACTAGTGTTTTCAGTAAAACAATGAGATAGTTTCGGCGCTCGCCGAACGGGGCAACGCAACGCAGGCGTTATCATCCATGCATGTACAGGCAATGGCCATACATACATCTCGAGCAATATCAATGGCAATGGCAGTGGCAGTGGCAGGGCAGCATCTGACGCGTAACGGGACGGATGAAGAAGCATAAACACGAGCACGTAGGTCGGTCTTAATTAATTGAATGCCGTTGTCGTCCGTCCAGCTAGCGCACAACCCCCGCGTGGTTCCCGTTGGCGATTGCGTTTGCGTGGCGTGGTGGAGAGGCCCGTCGAGTCGAGTCGAGTCGACGAAGCAGAGGCAGAGCGGCGGAGGAGCACGCGTTCGTTGACCAGGCGGGCCGATCCATACCGGAACAGGTTCCGTTCTGTTGGGGGGGTCGTTTGCCTTGATGGTGGGCCGCAGCCCGTTGGGGCCGAATTTATTGCGCGGAGAAGTTAACCTCCTTCGGCGGGCGAAGTCAGTGGTGGTTCTGCCGCAAGGCCGCGACCGCATCCATAAATCGACAAAGGTATTGGATTGTGGTGCTCCCCCTGTTTAATTTTACAATATGAGGTGTGTTTTAAAATTCAGATCTCGCGATCTTTACTATCAATTTTTGAAAAGATATGTAATGTTTTGTGATACAAGAACGGCACGACTGAATTCGTATTTCAACACACTTTTCGATTACTATAGTTTTGTTATTATAAACAATATATTATATGATATTAAGATTTATATTTGAGTCTAGACAAGACGGGTATGCCTTGACTCTGCCTAGGCCTGGGTGGGGCTCGGGGTTGCCTAGCTTGTGGGTAATTGGGTTGTTTTTTTTTTGCCCAAGCTACCTTTAACTCGGAGGCCCAGGAATCCCTGGCAATCTTTAGCCTGAGGGCGCTTCCTCACACGTGGATTGGACTTTTCGGACCCAAATGTTCGGGATAAGGGTAATATTATACATTGGTTGCATAAATATCTTCTAGTCTGGTAATCCCCACATTTCTATGCATGGGGCAGGGTTTATCTTCAAACTCGACCTGGCACCCAAAACAAGAACACCCAATTGTAGAAGGTTCCTAATCGTCTTGGGGATCAAGTCGGGAACATGCTCAATAAGGACTTCATCGACATATGATACGCCACCATGTTAAACACAAGCTATAAATATCCTTGTATTGTGCCTTATAACAGGATATAACACATCGCAAATCACATGACACAATCTTGCACAACGCAAGATACACATAGGATTACATCCAACATCCAAAGAGATTTTTCTCTCGTCTAGGTTAGCCACATAGCTTGGTCATGATCCCGACACCTCACTCAGAGCTCGGACTGTGATCTTCTTTTATATTTTTGTATTTATCATCACTATAGTCAAATAAGATTGGACATAGGAATATTATTTCCTTTGAAAAAAGGTTTGAACCAAAAAGTGCATCTAGGCCCCTAAGTAGTTTTGGTGATTAATGAGTAACAATTATAGAGCTAACATGTCATATTGGAGAATTGTACACAGACGCTATACAAGTTAAATTCTTGAGGTACATGTTTAAATGTGATGGTGTGCCCCTCAAACATGGATAGATTGCAAGAAGACATCAAGACTAGTAATTATATGTAAATCTTTGTTTATTGAGTCATAGGGATGCCGTACTATAAAGAGGGATGCAATGGAGAAGCATATAAAGGTTCCTAAGTGCTTAAAATAGGTATCTCGAAGTTCGTGTGAGTTTTCCACTCAAAATACACCATCAGAACATCCGATGAGGGTCGGAACATCCGATGGTGAAACCAGCCTACCAGTTTTTCATGCCATCCAGTAAGCGGTGCATCGGAACATCCGATGCAGGTTGGAACATCTGATGGCTGTCGGAACATCCGACGTGGGTCGGAACATCCGATGCGGGATTATCTGCAGCAACGGCTACTTTTCGGGATTCTCTATTTAAAGCCCTCTCTAATACCTGCCAAAAGGTTACTCACGTCCTGATTTGAACCTAATTCATATTCTTCATCATCTCTGAAAGAGGATTCTAAGGCCTAGAGGGGGGGTGAATAGGCAATTTTAAATTCTTCTCGATTATTCTTGGTGAGCATCCGACGGACATCGGAACATTTGACCCAGATCAGAACATCCGACGCAGGGCTCTCTGGACCAGATCGTAACATCCGACCTCCATTGGAACATCCGACGTGCTGGTCACTGTTCAAGTATGTTAATTCCGTAATTTCGTTTTATTTGTCTATTCACCCCCTCTAGGCGGCATAGCGATCCTTTCAGAACCAGAGTAAACTGGCCGTCTTCCTCAAAATTTTGTGTGCTGGTCATCTTGTATGAGAGTATCGTTGAGTATCACGAGGTATTATTGGGGTTATTCAGTTGATTATCAAAGGTATCGTCAAGTTTCAAAATATAAAATCGAAAACTGCGGTATTATGTATTGTTCGAGTATCAAGTGTCATTAACAAGTGACTAGTATCATCAATTGTCATATCAGATATCATGAGTATCAGGGTGGTCATTATAAAGAATATGATATTACAGAGTTTTGAGGCCATCGTCGAGTATTATGTATCGCCTAATTAGCATCCGCTATTGTTGATTATCAGATATCCTTGAGCATCGAGTATCACAAAGCATCATATTTGGTACGTCAAAATCAAATATGAAGTACCGTTTTGTGGATTTCTCTCATGCATATATAGCCGGTCGATCCGGAGCCGGCCGGTGCATGTGGCTGCCCATCTCGTCCCCGATCCAGCCCGGCCGGCGCATGGCTAGATTCGATCGGAACAACGATTGGTGGCAATGGCGTACTGCACGGCCTCCCCCTGCTTGTCCCATCGCGCTACAGGTCGCATGCATGCATACAGCAGCCTGTAGCCGCTGAGCCCGTGGCGCGTATTGCTCTCTCTGCTTGGCCGCGGTGTGGATGTGCAACACTATGATCGTCTCATGTACGGTGCCGTGCATTAACGCGGGCGTCGCCTAGCTACCTGGCTAGCTAGATATGGACGGCATGTGCTCCCATATATGGATGCATGAATGGAGAGTTGGAGGCGTATAGGCGTACGTACGTAGGCGTTCGTGGTTGGTCCAGGCACTCGGCCGCGCGGTCACGCCGGCGCCGCCGTGAATGGGCGTGTGTCAGGTCGGCCGTCGGCGTGTTCGGCCTCGCGACCCATGCTCTTCTATTCGCAATTTGGGGTGGTTCAGTTGAGACAAAAGTTACATATATTTCAAAAAGGGACCAATTTCGTATCGGGTGATTTAACTCTAAGTCGATTTTCTATATTATAGATCAAATATCTTCATAGGGCATATAAGAAATCCAATGAAAAGCATCGTATGTGACAAAATCGACTAAGCCTTTTGTAAAATTCATTTGCCTGCAGATGATTAGTCAAATCATTTGAAAAACAAAAAAGCTATAAAAAATGAGTAAAATAATAAATTTATGCAACATTTCTTTTCAGCTTAATAGCTTAACTACTTAACGACTTGACTACGTTTTGAAACGACATATTTTTTGGGTTTTTAACCCGTTTTATTGTTGTTTCGAAGGTGGGTCCTAACGCTTTAAAAAGCAAGTCAAATGAAATGGATCCGAATCTCGAGACTATCTTGAGAAGCTCTAAAAATTTAGTCATTTTAGTCGTCAGCTATTCAGATCAGCTCAAAAGATCATGACCTAAACTAAGGATCTCTCAAACGCGTTTCGACCAGGGGTTGGATGGCTAGAACACCACCTGCCACCAGAGCAGAGGCTATTTGGTTCTGCCGCCGCCGCTGGGCGCGGCCGCGTGGGGGAGACATCCTCACCGACGGCGGTGTACGGACACTTGATCGCCTGGTTTGTTTAAACTCGAAAGACGTGGCACGTACTGCACGTCGGTTGGGACATGGGAGGTCCATGCACGCACGAATGTGGTCGTGCCTCGTGCGTTCACGGCTCTTTACCAAACGTACATCCTCGACCTCGAGATGATCTTTTTTTGATAATAGAATAAAATTTCGGTCTCTCCGTCATAAGATGTGAACAGTCAAATCCGCATACAACGGTTCGACTTAAGTATAACAATCAGCTTAAAACGAGAAAAATAAAAATTGCATTAAAAAACATAATTATGAATATTTCTCCAAACATAATTATTGAAGAATATTATAGCCACCTATTCTAATGAAAATGTCCTGCAAGAAAGATGTATCTTTGCGTCTGTCAAAAACCATATTATTTCGACAAAGCCAAATAGACCAAACATAGCTGCCATGCTAGTTAAAATTTATATATCTTTGATAGTCTTAAACCATTTATTGATCATATATTTGAGCATGCCAAGCGATCTTGCAATGCATATCATTTATTGATCATGCATGAAGGTGAAATTTCCGGGCCTATATAATTCGCGAGAACGAAAAAATACCCGCAAGACTAGGGATGTCGCATGCGGCACGTCGAATGCATTCAAATAATCATTTTTCATCTCCTAGATGGGCATGTACATAACGAATCACTTTCGGCAACTTTTCGATCGTTAATTTGTCGATGGAATTAGTTGGAGCTGTACTGGTGTTTACGGCCGGACCGGCGGACCGCAGGACTTTGAGAAGAGAGCTTTCTCAAGAGAGCTCGCAGATCGAACTCAAATCACAAGTGCGGCTGGAATGGATACTTCTAGAAGATTCTAGAACTCAGTATGTTGTTTTGTTCTTTTTGAAAGATATCCTGAGCACGCATGCAGCTGCTGCCTATCCAGCTCCATACGAAGCACACAAAGGTACATCGAAATCCTCAAAATGATTAAAAAATACTTGTCAAGTTAAATTTTGTAGGAGCATTTGAGGCGATCGATCCGATGAATCAAACAGCCCTGCATGATGTTTTTCTTGCGACAGGACATTCCTTTAAATTCCTCCGTTGAAATTCGGCGCCGTTTTCCTTTACAACTTTCTGGTGCAAGCTAGACCCGCACGCCGGTCTCCGTGCGATGTTGGCTCGCCACGTACCCGTGCTTGCTGTTACGACGCGACAAAACTAGCTTTCCCCGAGCTTAATCACATGCTTAATCGCCGGGCGGCACACGCACACGCCGCCACGCCGCCTGATTAGGCAATAGCCAAACTCGTATCGCTCTTGCGTGTGCTTAATTAATTGCGCGCGCCGGCCACGGCCAGTCGCCGTACGACGTCCCTTCCGTCTACAGTTGATTGGGTGCATGCCCGCCAATCGTAGAATTAATGACCAGTGACTGTACAGCATGTTTATCAAGGCAGGCAGGCATGCATGCTTAATCGTCATGACACCTCACCAATCGGCCGTACACTGCACACTGTCCTCTAAAGGAAAATCCCTTCATTCTGCAGCTCTGCTATTTATGCTGATATAAATTCAAGTACTATGTGCTCCAGAGTTGAGGTGAAATGCATAAAATACCCTCCATTATATGATAATGTACTATATGTCTTAAAGTTGAGAGAAAAATTCACTATATGCCTTATTTTAATTTTTTAAAAATAAACTTTGTCATCCATAGACACGGAAATGACTTCAATGCCTTGATTCAATCTCTTGTGATTTACAATGATGTAAACTCTAGCACATTTACAACATCTCTATCAGATTTTCTAAAACGTTCCATAGAATACTATTGCGGATAGTCTCGGTCTTTATATTCATCCAGCAAAGTGTTTATCTCACTCTCTAAATTTAGAAACTCCCAACAAAATCTCTATATTTGGAGACTCTTTAAAGAATCTCTATATCTTCTCAATGATATGGACTCTGCTGAAGATAATGTAAATGTTGAGAACGAATAGTGAATTAGAGAGTAATATAGAGAACGGAATATAGAGATTCCGCTGGTAATGCTCTCGGTGCACTCTTAGCCATCTACTAGATGGCTGGCCCTTCCTCTACTTCTTGTATCGTCCATGCCTCTCAGATGGATGTGCCTTCCCTTTTCCTCGTGTGTGCGTGCGTAGTGTACGATAGTACGGTATGACCGTATGAGGCTACTAGCCAACCAAGTATCGTGTAAAGAAGAAGATGGGTTGTTCCCATGGGTTAGGCCCATCAAAATTGACCGGTGAGAAAAAACAGGAATGATTGAACCAGGGGTATGAGGTCATTTCCATGCTGGATGACAATTTGTTAAAAAAAATAAAATAGGGGCATATAGTGAATTTTCTCCTCAACTTGGGGCATATAGTAGATTAACATGTAATGAGGGCATTTTGTGTAATGCGGCTCAAGCCCTCAACTTTGTAACGTATAGTGAATTCTTCCTTTTTTTAGGCCCTGTTCTTTTAAGCCGTTGAGCTGTTAAGCTAAAAAGAACTGAGCCTTAATTCGTCTCAAATTTTGCCTTCTACACACCTTTGCGTTTCGTCTGGAGCTAAACACGGCCACATGTACGATCACAACATACACAGCCTAAGAGCAAGGTATACACTAATGATTCACGTCAACTGTCTATCAGTCACCTATAAGGTTTGCAATGTAGGATACATGATAATGTGGAGAGAAATCATTAATTCGTTGAAATTTGGGTCATATCTAATACAATGGTAGACTCTACAAAGAAATAAGAAAATTTATGAGTGAGAAAGCTGTTTATTATTGTACTATATGCCCCTAGGGCACTTTTTATGATCCTGATCAAAGTGTCAACTAGAATAAAGGACGAAGTGAATGTGTAATTAATGAAGTGAGTGAAAACATTCTCTCTTATTTAGGTTATGTTCCTTATCCTATTTCAAGGCTAAAGAAACAGTAAAAATTAACATTAGGAGAACATCAATGTCGCTTCTATTAAGTATTACTGTAATCGATATTTACTCCTTTTTTTAATCTAAATCATTATGCTCTGGTTTAGTTGTAATTGATGGTGTTGAATTTTTTTCTCTTTCTCCTCTAATTTATGCAGGAATTTATCCTACTATTGTGGTGGCTCCATTGGCTCTTGTTTAATTATATCATATATTTTTATCATAATTGGTGTTAACTCTTTTACGGTCTTGTAGCTGATACAAACTTTTATTATTATTTTTTGAATTTAAATTACTTCTATAACTGATTGTGTACATATTTTGATTTGTTTCAATTTATGTCAAGATTTTTCTATTAATGTGATGGTTGTGTTGGCTACTGTTTTAAGTTAGATAGATGTGCTTTTGCAAACACAGTCAACTAAATTTATAAATAATCACAATTGATTTTGCACTCTTTTGGATCTTACTTTATGATTCATGCTCCAGTTATCCTCGTCTCCGACCCTATTGTTTCTTGTCAACATAAATAAGGTTCTAGGTTCACGTGTTGAAATTTATGGGTCACTAAGCTTGGGCCTAAATTCGTGGTGGTGGTGGAGACATGAAAAATATGACAGGGAGAAAAAAGGAGTTAAAGTGTGGGGGCAACGACACGAGGGTCAAGATTTAATAGGGTTGGAGAAAGAAATCTGAACTGTCGGATGTCAATAAAATCAACAACGATTGTTGATAGGAGAAAGTTGGGTGTGGCCATAAAATTGTAACAATGGGAGAAGGGGAAGGACATGATACAACACACAAGGAAAAATAGGAATGAGGGAGCATTAAGATAGACGGAGTTGGTGTAACAATGGGAGGAAGTGGGGTTACAGTGAGGCGGGGTAGTGGTGGGCTAGAGCAGCAGTGGTGGTGGAGGTGGAGATGGTGTGATGGAGATAGTATGTAGTGGAGGTGGAGGTGGAGACGTGAAAAGCTACTAGAGAAAAAAAGAGGAGTTGGGGGGAGAAGGCATCGAGAAGCGGCATGAGGGTCAGGAATTTATCAGGATAGGAGAGATTTGAACAGTGAGATGTCCATAAAATTAATAGCGATTGTGGGTTGAAAGGGGAACGGTTGGTTGTGCAACCTTGAAATTGTTGCTTCAATCTAGAACTGAAAGGCTCTTTCACGTTTGAGCTAAATGGAGAGTTGCAGGCTGCTTGCTTTTAGTACTCCTGTTTTAACTTCTGACTGCATGGCCCATCAAGCCATCTACTGATCTACCATTATTATGTAGCCCATACTCGAAACAGGGCTGGCCCAGTCTGCATACCAAACTCTCTCACTTCACCATTTTCATAGCCCAGGACGACTTGCACCTTCCTTTTTTCCTTTGGGCTAACAAAAAATAATAATAAATCCCGTTGCCCAGAAAATATGTTTCTAACAAAAATAAACAAAAAGTTCCGTTGCCGGGACTCGAACCCGGGTCTCTCGGGTGAGAGCCGAGTATCCTAACCAGCTAGACTACAACGGATGTTGTGCTTCCGCGTATGGGTGTAATTTTACATATGCATGAAAAAACTCACATGCTTCATGCGAGGTTCGGTGTGCGTGGACTTCAATGATCAATCTTCATGGGATATACCGGGTGGAATACTTTTTGTTTTGTTTTGTTTTTCAATTGTGAGAAAAGGTTTCCTTTTATTTTCGTATGCGTGCAGCAGGTGCGTTGATCTGGACGAGACGAAGCCCATAGTTAACTTGGCCTCATCAATGCATCGTATCACGGGTGCGGCCGGAGATTTTCTAGCGTTTGTTTGATCACTACGTATGCTCCAGTTTCCGGTCTTGCTTCGCAGCGTACAGTGTGCTTAACATTGCGCAGATCACATGATTCATGGCCTCTTGGAGTATTGGGGCCGGCCGGGACTCTAACATTTCTTTAGGGTTTTATTCTTATAGCAGATCCTAGAAGGTTTGCAGCTGGCTCCGTCTGCAGCGCTGTCATGCGCTGCTGTGCTTTTGCATTTTTGACAGCATCTTTGAGGTTATATACTGTATTTGTGTATTGCGATGCAATGCGCTGCACACAACCCTTCCAATTTTCTTTTTGGTACAAAACCGATAGGCAGTCGGTACCGGATTTTCCTGGCCTTCAGTAGCAAGCGGACAAATTTCAAAATGCAAAATTTAAAGTGTGCAATAAATTTTGTTCGAACCTCAAACGTTTTTTTTACAAGGTACGCAAGAATCCCAACAAAATTTATGAAAAAAATGGATTGGGTGGAATGGTAGAAACCGAGCCAACACAGCCCGCGCATGGCAAGTACGCTGTCTGTGGTCATGTGGGAGCGGCAATAGCTCCCGTCCCGCTCATGTTGATGTTCGACATATGTTTATACACACATGAGTCGAATATCATAAAAACATTTTACAACATTTTTTTCAAAAAAACAAACTCTTTAAAAATATTTGTTCTATTTTTGAGCTTTATTATGAATTCTTTCTTGATTTTGAATCTGAATGTTAGATTTTTAGTTTGGTGCGATTTTGATCACTGCCCGAGAGCGGCACAGTCAAACGACGCGCGTTCGGTTTTTCTTTGGCTTGCTTTTAAATCATTGGATCCTACTGCCTCTTACATATACGTCGTTCATGGCATCTACTGTCGTTTTTTTTTTGACAAGTTGTATATGGTGCAATCCTTAGCATATGAGCATATCTCAACTATATATTCTTGAATCTCGATGATTCTATCGATGCTGAGGGTAACGTGATAGGCACAGGTTATGTACTACATGCATGCATGGTACTGAATAAAACATGAGGACGAGTACGTGTTATTGTGCTCACAGATCTCATGTATAATGACCGGCGATCTTTTTCTTGATGCCCGTGGGATTTCCTCCTTTACGCTGGAAAGGAAGGGCGAAAAAAGGCAGAACCAAACCATCCTGGCATCGACCCCTTTCCTACCTTTTTTTTCCTTTTTTTTGTGGGGAGGGGGGGAGCAGCAAACTCCTACTGGTTTTGTATGCAACCAGCTACTTTTCTGCCTTATTCGTGCATGGATAATATGCATATAGCAGAATCCAAAGAATTAGCATACGCATCAAAGGAAAATGTCTACTCCACCCCCTGGGTGTGATGTTTGGTGCGCCTAACCTCTGGCCTACGAAACTAGATATTTGGTTCCATAAGTAATCAAATCGTTTGAATAACCGTCGTAGGGTATTGCCATATAGATGTGTACACTTGGCCTTTTCTTCTACATATATTACTTTTAAAATGTGGAATGTCATACTATCCTCCCTTGCCAATCTCTCTCCTCCCCACGATCTTCTTCTCCACCGATCTAGAGCAGGACCGTCACCTCCACCTTAGGCTTCAACGAGGTAGTGGTGCTCTGGCGACTTGTCAGGCTCTAGAAGAGGCGATGCTCCCGCGAGGTGGCAGTTGGCTAAGGGAGGAGGTAAGGGAGGAGGATGGCAACAGGGATGGAGGAGGGCGACTGTGCTCCGGCGAGGCGACGGCCGATTGGAGGAGCCCACAAGGGAGGAGTAAGCCGCAGAGCGACAGAGGAGGAGGATGGCAGAAGGGAGGATGAGGGTGACGGGGATAGAGGACGATTTTTTATTAGTTGAAAAAAATAATTCCAAAACTTGAATTTTCTGAAATATAGAAATTTGGAAATGTTTTTTGAAATTTTTATTTTTGATTTTTCCAAAATATTAAGATTCCTAAATTGTCAAAAAATTACAAATAGTGAATAAAAGTCAAACATTTATTTTAGAAGTTAATTCCGAATTTTGTGTTTTAAAAAATATAGAAATTCTAAAATTGTGTTTTGTATTTCTTATTTCTATTTTTTAAAAAACTTAAATTAAGAAAAAAATATTTTTTCCATTATATTATTCACCTTTTCAAACATTTTAGTTCAAAGTTAAATCTTTTAAATTTTTGAAAATTTAATGACTATTTGGCTTGACATATAAGCATTTAATATGATGTGGCATACATCTTAGTATTTAACGGACACCTAGACGTTCAAATCAACACTTAACGGGCAACTGCGACACTAATGTTTTTTGGGCAACGATGCGAAACGGAAGCAACTCTTGAGACCGTATAAGTAACTTTTTATTTAACAAATGGCAGGAGAACTGTCATCTATTGATCAAATCGAGGAAGAATTACAGGTTGGGGGAAGAAACTCTCGCCCTGGGGGCACAAAAATTAATTGATTACAAAATTGGCTCCTGCGGCCATCCAGAGCCGTAGGTCGTCGATAAGGTGTTGGAGGAAGGTGACTCGGGGCTTTCACGGAAAAGCTGATTGTTACGCTCGAGCCACAAATGCCAGATAGTTTCGAAGATTATAGAGAAAGTGCCACGCGGAGCCCTGTTTTGAAGAATATCTTCATTCCACCAGGCTAGAATTTTGGAGGAATGTCTCTAGGACGACGGGGTGATGAGTGGAGAGTTCGTTAAGTTAGCTAGGCGTTCCCAATGATGACGTTGTAATCGCATTAAAGAAAAAGGTGCTCGGGAGTCTCGAGATTGCGCAGGCATAGCTGGAAAAAATAAAGCATTCGGGAGATGCCTACGTTGCAAGGCGTCAGACGTCGAGACGCGTTGAAGTAGTAATAGCCAAAGGAAGAACTTGCCTTTTGACGGCTCCCAGTGTCTCCAAGCGCGTTGTATCGCTGGTGAGGAGCAACAGCCAGTGAATTGCAGGTGGTAGGCAGATCTGAGAGAGAAGGTCCCGCCATTGGAGAAATGCCAGGTCCATTGGTCGGCCACGCCCGCAGAAAGTTTACTTTGAGACAAGCGGACTAGCAGAGAAATGAGTTCCCGCACCATCTGAGGGGTGATCCTTTTAACTTTCATAAACTAAGATTTGGTCAAAACTTTAGAGGGAATAACATGTAATTTTCTCGTTTAGTTATTTACTAGCGTAAATACATTGATTGAGATTTTATCTTTTTTTAGACGATTGGTACTCTGGTGGGTACCCATTTGAAAAATAAAAGTACTGTACTAAATGGGTCATGGATGGCAATGAATTAACGCGAAGAATAATCGGGAGTACAGTAAGCAAATGCGCCCGTCGGTCTGTCCGAGCATGCGGCCTCTTTCCTAAAGAGCCGTTGTGATCGCGCCCCAGGCTCGGATCCGGTATAAATGTCTCACATCGCACATTCGCACCTCCTTAATTCCCCTCCCCTCCCCGCCCTGGCCGCGGCAAAAGCCACCGCCTCCACGTCGCCGTCGCAGTCGCCGACGCCGTCCTCTCCGCCCTGATTTCCCTCACGAGAAAGCTCGCGCGCGCGGGGCGATCTTTTCTGCGGCGCCGTCCACCCACCATCCACCTCTACACGCGCATTTCACCCGAGAAGCCTTTGATTTCCTGCCGATCCATCCGTCCACGACCGGATCGTCGAGGGAGGCGCCCCTCCCGCAATCCGGATCTCTCGAAGCGACCGGGCGCGTCCTCCGTCGTCGATCCGGCCGGCTGGCCGGAGCTAGCCGCCGATCCGAGGATGTGGCGCTCCTTCGCGGAGACGAAGGGGAAGCGGGGAGGAGAGGCGCTGTCGCCGTCGACGCCGAGGGCGCGGAAGGGGGAGTTCCCCACCCGCGCCGCCGACTACGAGCTGCTCGAGCCCATCGGCGACGGCGCCACGGCCGTGGTGCGCCGGGCCCGCTGCCTGCCCCTAGCCGGCGAGCTCGTCGCCGTCAAGATCATGAACATGGCCCAGCGCTCCGAGGCCGACGTGGTACGCACCTCTGACATCAGCTTTCCCTGCATATACACGTGTGTTAGTATGATGCATCCCAGTAGTCGATCGATGTACCGGTCCATCTTTCGCAGACGAACGCCGCGGAGGAAGTGAAAACGATGATCATGACCGACCACCCCAATCTTCTCAGCGCGTACTGCTCCTTCACCGAAGGCGAGAACCTGTGGATCGTCATGCCCTACATGGCGGGAGGCTCATGCTTCCACCTGATGAAATCGTCGTTCCCCAAAGGGTTCGGAGACGAAAAAATCATAGCGTTTGTGCTGCGCGAGACGCTGAAAGGCTTGCAGTATCTCCATGGGAAAGGCAAGATACATCGGGATGTGAAGGTAAAGTTTCAAAGCTTTGATATCCTCGTGAGCATTTGTGTCATTGTGTGGTTTGTAATGCATTCTGATATAATAGAGTTTTGCCTTCTCGAACATGAACGTAGGCTGGGAACATACTGCTCGATCAGCACCAGGGAGTGAAGCTTGCGGATTTTGGATCGAGTGCTAGTGTTTATGATTCAATGATTAATAGAAATGGGAAAAGGAAGACACTCGTTGGGACGCCTTGTTGGTAATCACTATATAATGTAATGGTATATCATTGCGTGTCACTCTTGGAATTGATATTCCACTGATAGCTTTCTGTTTCTTCTTCATTTTGGAAGGATGGCACCTGAAGTGATGCAGCAAAAGGAATATGACTTCAAGTACTTTTATCTCATTTATTATTTGTCATTTGTCACTTTTGTATATTTGTATGTGTTGATAATGTTTGCTTAATCAAATAAAAACCAACTGTAGGGCAGATATTTGGTCTTTCGGGATAACTGCACTTGAACTTGCTTATGGTCATGCTCCTTTTTCTACTCAACCTCCGGCGAAGGTATATACTTAAATTTGGCATATCATCATTGTCGTAATATTATGTAATATTTATAAGATTACTCATATGTGATGTAGGTCTTTCTCCTCACGTTGCAACACGCTCCTCCTTCACTTCACAACACAAAGGAGAAGAAGTTTTCACATGTATTAATCTAAATATATCTTTTGTATACGTACGTACATAAACGACGGCACCGATTCAACTAATCATCTCTACTTGCTTATAGTCTTTTAAGCAGATGGTTGGTACTTGTCTAATAAAAGATCCATCGAAGAGGCCAACTGCAACAAAGTTACTAGAACACCCATTTTTCAAAAAATTAAGGTCGGAAGATAATATTTTGAAATGCATGATAAACAAATTGCCATCGTTGGTTGACCGGATGCAAACTATAAAGGTATAACGCCAACATATTTTCCTCGTCTATATGGCATCTTTCTATACAACTATAATATTAATTTGATCAATTATTTTGGACAGGAGAATGAAGCAAAGTTGCAATCAGAGAAAAAACCTTATCATAAATGCCAAGAGAAGGCATCACAGGTTTGTATTGTTTAGATATGTGCATCGCATATTTAAGGACAGTACAATAGTTTTTTTCGTTATTTTCTATTTTAATATTTGATTTTTTGGCTAAACAAGTGATCATGCAATAAAAATATTTGTTTAATAGTGTGCACATAACATTTTGAATCGTCTTTAGATGGTGCTATTATTATAAATGTATCATGCTATAATACTACAATGTTTTTTGAATTTTTATTTTTATGATTATATTAAATATTTATATTTTAACTATTTTGAACAGGATGAATATAGGAGAGGTGTTAGCGAGTGGAATTTTGATATCGCAGACTTAAAAGCACAAGCAGAGATGGTATAAAAAAATTATCTGGAAATGTATTTGCATGATTTATTATGATCTTTATTTATTTCCACAAATTAATTTTGTGTTTCATTTCAGTACCAAGATGAGAATGATAGCGACGAAGATGAATATCTACGGTTTCTATTTGAACTTGATACTGTTGATGAAACGGCTCCACTAGAAGACGTGCATCCAAATAATTACTCAACAAAAAACTATCAAAAGGTAATTTTAGCTCCTCATAGGATATTATGTTGGTTCCTATGGTTATTTAACTAACAATATTGCACTCTCAGAATGCAGGTAATGAAGGTGCGATAAAACTAAATTCAACAAATTCAATGACAGTGACAAGGTTCAATCCCATAGCTATAATTTATTATGCATATTTAACTTTTTGAGGAAAAAATAGAAATTTAGTCTGTAAACTACAACACCATACCCAATTTTGTCCCTCAATTCCAAAATCATGTTAACTGGATACTAAATTAAAACCAAACACGAACGGTCCATTTACCGAGTCAACACCGGTTTTGAATTGTCAAAGATGGTCTGATCAAATTGTTATATTTTTATACAGAATTAAAATATTTTATGAATCTAAACAAACTCTATATTTGAGTTCCTATTTATTTTATGAGTTTCATATATTTTCCCCCTTATTTTAAATACACCGTACCAATTTCTAAAAGTTTCTAGAAAGTTCTAGTAGTCATAAAAATGACACAAAATGCTTAAAAATATGTGAAGTTCAATATACGAGATTAGGTAATATAAGAAATTCAAATGGGTCAGATGCGGACCAAAACAATAATTCTTCCTTATTTTTATCTATATACAATTACATTTATCTATTACAGTTGGTAACACCAATATATCAATTAATAGTATTAAAATAAAACATGATTCTTATATAAACTACACAAAGGTTGTGTCATTTTATTGCAATCTATTGGAAATTTTGTTATCAATAGATCTTTTCTCATATTAATATTTATAAAAGGTTAACATTATCTCGGTAACTTCATTTAAACATTTAAAGCTCTACTTATATCGGTAGAGATCTAAGCCTATTTTTTATTTCTTAACATAATGATTTTTTAAAAGGTTCAAGATGATTCTATATTACACACAAATATCAAATCTATTTATTTGGAAAACAATAATCAATACAATAAAAGTTATTTGGAAATAGTACTCTTAAAAATCTATAGATTTAAAAACATCAAATTGAATGTCGTATTCTAACTTTTATTTATTTGTAGCGGTATGAAAAACCTTGAGAAAGGAAACTCCAATGGCCTTGTGCGACATGAATCATTTGAACTCTGTTCCAAAGTACCGCCCAAGACTCTCACAAGAGCAGGCATGTCTTTAAAATTTGTTACTCTAAAAATATCATTAATAAAGTTATATTAATTGTTTTTACAACAACAAAGTAAGTTATTTTATGTAGTTTCCAATGTTAACAACATTGATGAATATCTTGAGAAGTCTGCCATTCAAAAGGGTCGTTTTAAAGTAACAAGGGAAGACATTGAGTTAGAAAAGGTATGTTTCTTTAGTATGTTATTTACGCTATTCGTGTAATTATCATAGTACCATTGCATCTTTCAGTAAGTTCACAAGTGCGATACATCAATGAAAAATCTATATGATCCTTTATTAGCAATGATATCAATAATAATTAATAAAATCTTCCTTGTTGCTATTATTTTCTATTACCCTGCATCATAGTGACAATTTTGCATGCTTATAATCAATCTATAACACCTATATTTTGCAAGTATTTATAATTAGATAATTTTTTATTTGAGAATCTTGCATGCTATTTTCAACCAATTTTACCATTTCTTAAGAGGTTTACTTCATAATTTATTAAAATGCTATGTTCATTTTGCATATAATTAGCATACTCATGTTTTGATCTTTTGTTTATGTAATTTGAACATATTTTTATCATCAAGTAACGATAATCTAGGTAGGTTACATTACATATGTAATAGTTTTGGCGTGCATTTGTTATACTTTCACTATATATAATAATTGGTCGCAAACTTCCTTTTAAAGCAACTAGAGGTGCCAACACCGAAGGAAAAGGAATTAATGGAACGTATTGCTACTTTGGAACGAATGTAAGTTTTGTAGTTGATTGTACTATTTAACATACTTATCTAGTTTCTAGTTTCAAGGGGAAGTAATTTATTTTTCTTAAAGTCACCATTGTTGTTGTATAATTATAATTCTATATTTCACATTGTAGGCTTCATCTTACCTTAGAAGAGGTTGAGAGTCTTAAAGCAAAGGGTAATAATATTCTCCCTCTAAAAGTAACACCTTTTTATTTGAATAATTTGTTTATTTTTATTTGGATGTTTGTTTCGCAGAGGCAAAACAAGCAATGGCATGTGCTCAACAGCAAATGACAGAGTAGAGTACTTTATAATAGGATATAGGGATGGTGTATATACATCTTCTTGTCATAAAGAGTATATTAAGTTAAATATTTGCATGTTTGAAGTCTGAGGGTATACATCTTCTAGTCTAAATATCTATTTATTACAATCATCAATGCATTTTGTTTCTTTTCCAATGTAGATTATCTTTTTTATATATAATATATAATATAAATATAGATAATTATCTAAGAAGGGTATATTGTGGTAGTTTGTTTGAGACTTGTGTACTTTCACTCAATTAGCTAGATGTGATGAAGTATTAAGACTAATTTAATTTAATCTAACTACTAACATGACATGTAAACCATGGCTATCCATATTTAAACCCAAAGTTTCCAAAATATTTGCTAAATATTTTTTGGGTAATAGTTTTTTGCAAAAGATATTTTTGTTCATATTGTACAATTTTGATTTGACAACTTTTTGTAATATGAGTTCAAACAGTATTGCAGTACATAAGAAGCTTGGCATAAATTCCATAGCACTTTTGAGTTTATTGCTATATGCCGAGTTTTACCTACAACCATTTGAAGCATGGGTTGGGTAACACTGGGTTGTCGTCAGAGTCATTCCTATCATTTTTAGGGCCTCGTGGAAAGGGAAAAAAAGGCGGGCCTTATTCCAATAAAATATAAAATGTCAAGGATTGACTTTCTCTCTCCCCCCCCCCCTCGTTAGGAGGGCTTTATTCCACTTTTCCATTCTCACATGAGGCAGAAAAGTTTGTGGGCAACAAGATTGACTTGCTCTCTATCTTTCCTCTCATTTGATTAAAAAAACCATAACAGGCATGATTATCGGGTATAAGATCTCAACAAGTTTGTTTATGTATTTTTGAGGTCTCTAAAAATTTATGACTTTTGTTCGTTGCTAATTTGAAACTTTGACTTCTGTATCTATCTATATATGTTCATCATGCCACCTATAGCCGCATAACTGGCGAAATTTGAGGCGTAATGGAGCAATTTGTAAAAGGTCTATTATAATTACAAAGATGTTTTTTTGTATGGCTTGTTTGATTTTTAAAAATTGCAATCATTAAGATTTCTTTCTACATGGCTTAAGTGATACATACGTAGAAATAGATCATAAGCTATGAACCAAAAATCAAAATAATGAAAATTGGCTTCGACCTTTTAGAAATGCCACTGCCAGCTGAATTTAAATTCATGTTGTATAAACAAAACAAATATACTAATCAAACCAGCATGGACTACAATTAGAAAGCACAAACGATATCCACATTCACATTCACACAAGATAGTGTGTGCCTACTGCATGAGCTACAAACCTAAACAAACGGTGACGCAAGCATGGATTACAATTAGGAAGAGCGAACACACATCCACTTCCACATTCACACAACGATAGTGTGTGTACCTGCTACATGCGCTACAAAACCATACAAATGGTAGGGCATGTTCCGACTGTTTTTTATAATAGATAAATAACACTCTATTTAATAAAAATTAAATAAATAGTAACTCACCATCATGCCATCGGACAAGATTCACCATTTGGTCGGGTAGGATTTATAATCTCCATTGAACATGCATATAGGGCATTCTCGTGGCTGACAGCAGGGCAAGTATCGCCCTTTGGTATTACGGTATTTAAGTCTTGCCTGGTGAATTTAATTCCTCGGACCTTTGGATGGGATAGTTTTGTAATGGTGATTTAATATGTTTATTGGGAAAAGGATGGTTGACAACAATTGGTGCAGCGATGGGAAAAGAGTAAAGGTGATTTTTCAGAAGTTTTGTCTATTGTATAATTTTGGAAAGGACGAATAGCAACAATTGGTGCACGATGTTCAAACATTCAAAAATTGGTTGTTTTTCCAATAAAATATTAAATATTCATTAAATGAGTTGCTTGGCCCGGCTACAAAACCATCCAACCGAAGGTTTGAGCAATTAAATTCACTGGGTAAGATTTAAAATACCACTAAATTCATCGGGAAAGATTTAAATCCTGCTAAACCAGAGGAAGGGATTTGTCGTGCTCTACGTAGTGACCTCTAGGATGTTTTATCCGCCCATCTACTGCAGATTGGGCTACTATTGAATCACCACGTCGGACACGCGCGTAGTTGTGACGTCAATTATCCTAGCTTTTATTTCACATAGGATTTTTTTCCATGTACTTTTGACTTCTATACGTCGAGTTCCGATAGATATGGCTTCTAAATTTGTTGGATTCCAACTTTTTTCATTGAACAAATCTATTTCCTTTGTTTCGTTTGTCCATAACACACCATACCTACTGATAAAGGAAGTAGATGTTCCAACAAAAAAAATAATGTGCAAAGACCATCATATCCCTATTCAATCCTCCTCCCATTATCAAACAGTATGAAACAGTAGTCATTTTATACTTGTCCTAAGTCAAAGTTTTAAAATTTTATCCATAGAAAACTTTTAAATTATTTAAATTAAGGACATAAAAATCATATGGAAAGAACTCATAATATTATAATTTTTAATATATTAAATTTTTTTAAAAAGTTTTCTATGGTCAAAGTTCTATTTTGGAGACCATGCCAATGTCAAAAAAGACTACAATTTCATAACGAAGAGTCGTTCTAGGGCCTCGTGGAAAGGGGAAAAGAAAAGAGGGCCTTATTCCAATAAAATATAAAATGACAAGGATTGACTTTCTCCCTCCCCCCCTCCCCTGTTAGGAGGGCTTTATTCCACTTTTCCATTCTCATATGAGGCAGAAAAGTTTGTGGGCAACAAGATTGACTCGCTCTCTATCTTTCCTCTCATCAGATTAAAAAAGCCATAACAGACATGATTATCGGGTACAAGATCTCAACAAGTTTGTTTATGTATTTTTGAGGTCTCTAAAAATTATGACTTTTGTTCGTTACTAATTTGAAACTTTGACTTCTGTATCTATCTATATATGTTCATCATGCCACCTATAGCCACACAACTGGCGAAAATTGAGGCCTAATGGTGCAATTTGTAAAAGGTCTATTATAAATACAAAGATGTTTTTTTTTGTATGGCTTTGATTTTTAAAAATTGCAATCATTAAGATTTCTTTCTACATGGCTTAAGTGATACATACGTAGAAATATATCATAAGCTATGAACCAAATATCAAAATAATGAAAATTGGCTTTGACCTTTTAGAAATGCCACTGCCAGCTAAAATTAAATTCATGTTGTATAAACAAAACAAATATACTAATCAAATCAGCATGGACTACAATTAGAAAGCATAAACGATATCCACATTCACATTCACACAAGATAGTGTGTGTGCCTACTGCATGAGCTACAAACCTAAACAAATGGTGATGCAAGCATGGATTACAATTAGGAAGCGCGAACACACATCCACTTCCACATTCACACAACGATAGTGTGTGTACCTCCTACATGCGCTACAAAACTATACAAATGGTAGGGCACGCTCCGACTGTTTTTAATTTAATGTTTTTAAAAATAGAAAAATAACACTCTATTTAATAAAATTAAATAAATAGTAACTCACCATCATGCCATCGGACAAGATTCACCATTTGGTCGGGTAGGATTTATAATCTCCATCCAATGAACATGCATATAGGGCATTCTCGTGGCTGCCAGCAGGGCAAGTATCGCCCTTTGGTATTACGGTATTTAAGTCTTGCCTGGTGAATTTAATTCCTCGGACCTTTGGATGGGATAATTTTGTAATGGTGATTTAATATGTTTATTGGGAAAAAGGATAGTTGACAACAATTGGTGCAGCGATGGGAGAAGAGCTAAGGTGATTTTCCAGAAGTTTTGTCTATTGTATAATTTTGGAAAGGACGAATAGCAACAATTGGTGCATGATGTTCAAACATTCGAAAATTGGTTATTTTTTCAAATAAAATATTAAATATTCATTAAATGAGTCGCTTGGCCCGGCTACAAAACCATCCAACCAAAGGTTTGAGCAATTAAATTCATTGGGTGAGATTTAAAATACCACTAAATTCACCGGGAAGGATTTAAATCCTGCTAAACCAGAGGCCGGGATTTGTCGTGCTCTACCTAGTGACCTCTAGGATATTTTATCCGCCCATCTGTTTGGTGGATATTATAAATTATGCCACAACCAAACAACCGATTTAAATATCACCTAATGGCATGGATGCGAGAGACTATTTATTTAATTTTATTAAATGATGAAATGCATTTATTTTGTAAAAATATAAAAATAATATAAAATTACCATCCCGAGGGCCCAAAGCCCCAAAGGTGCAATTACCTTCATGGTCGATTGAAGTGGCTTCTTATCAAAGAAGAGAGAAAGACCAATTAAAGCTTCACCATTCCCGCCTATCCTTAGAAAATCATATTATCCTTGCTTTGTACTGTTGTACATGCTCTCATCATCTTGAAAATGGTTTTTTCGTGTTTCCCATAGCGTAGGCAGTAGTTTGATACCGACTCCACCTTCCTAGTAACGTTTGCAAATTTGAAGAAAAATATTAAAATTCTTACACTGCTGTTTGACAAAACTTCACATAGAAAATAAAGAACACGGTGTTCACTTTATGATGCTAAAACTATTTATCCAATATATTTTATTTTGTTTTGACATATATGTAAGTCAGAGAAATATTGGCTCTGAGATTTTCTTCATAGATTTTTATATTTTTTTTCAAAATTAAAACTCGAAGCGAAACTTTCTGGAAAGGCCCCAGCCCAGCAACAACCGTCGAACCAGTGCACCGTGGAGGCACGCGCATAAGGGCCATATCTGGGCCGGAAGGACCGTGCTCCGGCCCAAACTGGCGTGGATCGGACGGACCCATTGCCGCCTCACCTGGGCCACCCGGCGCGGGCGGAGCAGCACCCCGGCATTCCCGGACGGCCACTCCCCGCCTCTCACCTTGCGGCGCTTCCTACTTCACCCCTGCGATGGGTGGGAGCAGAGCCCTTTCCCTCTCCTCCCTCTGCGCCACCACCCTCGCCACCGCCACCGCCGCCGCCGCCGCCGGCAGATCTCCCCTCCTCGCCCGCCGCGCCGGCCCCGCGCACCTCCCCCCGCTCCGCCTCGCCACGGCCGCCATGTCGTCGTCGTCGTCGCCCGCCCCAGGTCCCGGTCCCGTGGCCGAAGGCGGGGACTCCGCTGCCCCGGCCCCCTCCGCGTCCTCCGCCGTCGACTTCCTCACCCTCTGCCACCGCCTCAAGGTGAGTGGCCCCGTCGCTCCGTCGGTTTCTGCTCGCCGCTTCCGTCTGCGCTGCGAGGTGTGTTCTGTGTCGTGTTTCGTGATGTGATGTGTATGGAGGGTGCAGACGACGAAGAGGGCGGGGTGGGTGAGGCGCGGGGTGCAGGGGCCCGAGTCGATCGCCGACCACATGTACCGCATGGGCGTCATGGCGCTCGTCGCCGCAGACCTCCCCGGCGTCGACCGCGACAGGTGTTGTTACCAGGCATTTTCCTGCTCTCGTGTGGTGGGGTTTCGTTCCTTTCCGAGCGTCGTCTATTTTGTTTATGGGTTTAAAATTCTTCTTGTTCTGCAGATGTGTGAAGATGGCGATTGTGCACGACATAGCCGAAGGTAATTCGAGATGAGTTTTTTTTTTTTTTGAATTTCGTAAATATATATGCTGCGTATTATATATACAACTCAGAATACGAATGTGAGAACGATCAGGCATAAGCCTGTGATGGTCTTGCTACAAACGCATTCCTGCTGTGTAAGATGAGCCATGCAGTAAGATCGGGCATGTGATTTTTTATACTTTTCTATGTTTGCTGGTAAGGCCATGTACAATGCTAAAGTGCTTATGTACCAACGCTTAAGGAGAGAGAAGATTGAAATGTATGTCACTAAGCACCTAAAAAAAAGTTACCACGATGCTTACACAGGTGATTGTATTTTACAACTTTCACTAAGCACCCTCTAAGCATTGATGCTTAGTCAAGCATTTCTCCTCATTTAAGCCCCCGATGTTATCCTATTTGGCAAAAAAAGGTTTTATTTTCTAAGCATCCCTATAAGCACCTGCATCATACATGGCCTAAGAATTCCCTTTCTATATTCTGGTTTGGTTGTTAATCCGTTTGAACAATTTTGTTGCTACATAGCTATTGTTGGTGACATCACCCCTTCTGATGGTGTGCCGAAGGAAGAGAAGAGCCGCAGGGAGAAAGAAGCATTGATGAACTGTCTTGGAAGGATCGTCAAGAGACAGCGGAACTTCCTTGGTCTCTCCCCTTGGCTGAAGAGAAACCTTGGGACGGGCAGACTTGGTCTGCGGCACTTCGGGACCACGCGATGGAAGTTGGTCGACCAGGGCAAGGGACTGCTAGTCGCAATTTAGAGCAGCCTTGTAATTGCCCTTGACCGTGATCACGCCGCTAGGGCCCGGGATCTTCATGCAGTGGTATGCATGGTGGTACACGGCCATGAACTTTCCGAGAGATGGCCGGCCTAAGATCGCGTTGTAAGCAGATGAAAAGTCGACCACGTCAAACGTGATCCACTCTGTCCGAAAGTTGCTTGGACTACCGAAGGTAACGGGTAGGACAATCTGCCCTAGCGGCTGAACAGCTTCTCCCGGCACAATCCCATAGAAGGGCATCGCGACCTCTTTGAGCTTGAAGCAAGAAATCTGCATCTCGTCCAAAACTTTTGCAGAGAGCAAGTCCAGCGCACTCCCGCCATCGATCAGGACACGCCCGACTCTGGCGTTGCTGATGGTCGGAGCGACCACCAGCGGGAGCCGCTGAGGTTTGGTCATCCCAGTGGGGCAATCCTCCTTAGAGAAGGAGATGAAGACCTCGGTCCACTTCATCGACTCGGGCTGTGGTTTGCCTTTTTAGACGTTGTAGACCTTCCGAGCAACTTCCTTTAGGCCGCGCCGAGAGGGATAAGCCTAGGAGCCGTCAAAGATAACAACTATATGGTTCACGGACTCTAGATAGTCATCCTCATCGTCCCGATCACCATTGTCGATTTGGCGCTTGACCTTGCCGGCATCACCTTTTTCGGGCAGGGTGGGCATGGGACCTTTGCCGTTGTAGGATTTTCGCTCTAGATTATTTGTCTTCTAGAGCCTTGTCACACGTCGCAAATCCTACAACGGTAAAGTGTTCAGTAAACAATCTAGAGCGGAAATCCTACAACGGCAAAGGTCCTACAACGGCAGGGTGGGCATGGGACGATGCCGGCAAACAATCCATCAACCGCTCGTCGCAATCTAGAGCAGACAAACGGAGTAGGATTTCCGCTTTTGTGATAATGGTGCTCCCGGTTTTGGCTGGAAGACGAACGGAGGAAGCGGCACGTGGTGCTGCGAAGATGCTGGTGACTGCGAGGTTCCGGTGCCCGACTGCATGCCCTGTGCATACGATGTAAATTCATGTTTGTTAGCAGTTGAAAACAACGGTAAATAGGTAAAACAAATTACGATGTAACCTATATAGCGGCCCATAACATCATGTTCTGATTATGCACTGTCGCTTTCTTCTTGATGCAATCTCTGCTGCCCATTCTTTTCCAATGTCTGTCTGAAATTTTCCTGCCAAACAATCAACCAGAAAAATACAGTTTCGTCAACTATTTGAATGCTCATGCCGTGTGAATGAAAATACACTGCGATTGGACCTGCCAAGTAAAAATTTGGCAGCAGGCACATGTCAACCCATGAGAAAACACTTAGGAGTGCTAATTTCAATATCAACTGTAATTACTCAGGCGTGGAAATGTTTACTGATCAAAAGTTTACACCATCTCACACATACTTTTCCAAGTGAAAGACTAGAAAGAATAAATAACACCCTACGGAGTTTAGATGATAAATGTTTGCTGACATGATGAAAGCATTTGATTGAGTTTATTAGACATTAGTTTGTGCCAACCAGCAAGGCCATGCCTTTAAAGTGTGCATAGCTTTGTTCGGTCCCAGTGTAACATAAATAGACATTAACCTTTGTATCTAATGTTTCTATGTACAGAGAAGTAACCCTTTGTTTCTTAATTTTTTTTAAAGGTTGAGATGATACTTCAAGCACTGGAGTATGAAAAGGGTAAGCTCATCTGAATACTCCAATATTTTTCTTGTACTCAGCGTCATCCTTTTTCCATTTGTAATGGCTATAGACTATATATTATTTATATATTTAGTAAGATATTACTAAAGATATATTTATCATGTATTTTTAAAAAAAAATATGAGGAAATGCAACTCGTTTATCAAGCATGGGCTATCTTTTTCATCGTCTTGTAATTTCAGCACCAAGCGACAAATAATGTACATCATGTAATGTGACTAGTAATAGGCATTAACGCCTATGTATCTGAATTTTTTCAGAGCAAGGGCTGGACTTAGAAGAGCTCTTCCAATCAACAGCAGGTATGCTCGTCTCATTCCTGCTTACATCAGATTCTGCTACTCGATTACCTTAAGCATGCAGTAATCAGCATACTCAACTGAACGTGTCATTTATCATCTAAACTTTGTAGGGTGTTTATTTATTCTTTCTAGTCGTTCACTTGGAAAAGTATGTGTGAGATGGTATAAACTTTTGATCAGTAAACATTTCCACGCCTGAGAAATTACAGTTGATATTGAAATTAGCACTCCTAAGTGCTTTCTCATGGGTTGACATGTGCCTGCTGCTAATTTTTTTACTTGGCAGGTCCAATCGCAGTGTATTTTCATTCATACGGCATGAGCATTCAAATAGTTGACGAAACTGTATTTTTCTCGTTGATTGTTTTGCAGGAAAATTTCAGACAGACATTGGAAAAGCATGGGCAGCAGAGGTTGCATCAAGAAGAAAGTGACGGCCACTGATAAAATGTCAAGCCCTTTGGTGCTTCCTTTTCAAAGATGACTTCATTGTTGAACTTAACTTTTACAGTCTCGGTTCGGAGACAAATCGGGCTTGCGTTTTCAAAGCCCAGATTCAGCCAGTTGTAGAGGGCTAAGGAGTATTTTTTTTGGCTGTAGTTGCCCCTGTAAGACTAGAGCCTGTTACTTGCCTTCGGTTCGGCATGGAGGACCACCTTCTTTGTGATGTAAAATCAGCTGTTTTATGAAGCAGTTGCACTCTACCAGTACATTATGTTATGGTAATCAAGCCCCATCGTTTCAGTTGTGGCAACTTCATGACCTCTCGTGTCTCGTCAACCAGCGAGTCGGTAGCGCTATTGGATCCCGAGTCCAGGGGCATGGTTACGGATAATTTTTAAATGTTTTTATTTTTAATAAATAAATAAATAATATTCATTTTCTTGAAATTAAATAAACAGGCGTCTCACGCCATTCCATTTAGCAGGTCATAAATCCCACAAGTCCAACGGATGGAATTTGTATAACTCGCTAACTTGTGAGATTTAGAATCAATGAAAAAACCCACCAATTGATTGGACGTGCGAGATTTAGGCTTAGCGGCTAGCTGAAAAAAACCGTCAGTTGTTTGCGGATGGATGTCTTACCATCTAAGCCTCCACCACCTCTCCTTTTATAGACCCTATGGCATATTCTTTCCAAATATTCCGACGTCCTGTTAATATCCGGTACCAAACCACATAGGTCCCACACCTGAGTTTTCTCATAGAAGCTAACCCGTAAGCTCTAGGGCTTTAACCACATCGGCTAACCCATAATAGAACCAGGTTTTTGACATACTGGTCTATTTGGCGGGTTATAAATTCCGCACGTTGGATTGGCGGGGTTTATGACCCGCCAGATGGAATGGCAAGAGACGGCTATTTATTTAATTTCAATAAAATAAAATTTATTTATTTATTAAAAATAAAAAATAGCGGTGATTGAGGATCGAGGCAAAAGCCTAGCGGTGGGTCTAGGATCTGTCATGCTAGGAATCTTATGGTATTTATGGCTCAAAAGGAACATTTGCATTTTCAACTCGAAGGAGCTGCCGACGACAACCTTCTTCGTTTTGCTCATGGAGGTCCTACGCCAATTAGGAAGCAGTATGTGTTCGTTTTGTAATGATCAGTCTCACTTGTAGCGTGCGTTCGGGAGGAATTAACCTAAACATTCTCCTAAATTTTGACCGTGTAACTTTACTACTGAATTAATAAAAGGCAGTTCCCACCTTTTTGTAAAAAAAAACATGCAAGAGGTAAAAAGAAAAGCTATTTCATCATCTTGGTACTTTGTGATATCTTGAATTATCCATCACGTTAGATCTAACGAATAATGTCATAGCCGCGCTTGGTACTTAATTATACTTTCAATCAGAGCCCAGAGCCATCCATTAGACTCCATTAAGACAGTACTTCTCGTAATTGGTAGTATCAAGGACGGTAGACAAATGGTAAGACCTAAAAGGAACACGCGTGACGGTAAATAAGGCCATAAAAAAGAACATGCGCGGTCACCTCAGTGCCTTCGCTCTCGAGTTGGATATTGCGATAATGCGATTGGTACGCGCCAACAGTCTACAAACGCCAATCCTTGGAGCCTATAAATTCCAATTCCAGCGCCAATCATTCTTGTCTGGTCTATTAATTCCAGAACGTTAAGCCGATGTGATTCGAAATAAATGTGGGAGCGACTCTATCCCAGACGATTGCCCACGTGCTTGTGCCCATCGGACCCACTCGTCCGAGAGCGCGCGGCTAGACCCAGTCGTCTGGGTTCTAACAAAACCGAATAAATATCTGTCCTAATTTATTACATCTGCTTGAAATAAGGACGTGTCGTTTTTTTTTAAATAAAACTCCTGAGAAATTAGAGAGTAATATTGTTTGTGCATGCGCGCCCTCCGCGTTTTTTCCGGCTCGCGCGCCCGACTGGCTGCGACGCGCGCCCTCCCGTTTTTGCCGCCTCGTGCGTGGCCTCACGCGCCATGGGCGCGCTAGCTCCACTAGTTCTTGTACAAGTAGGAGCCTCTTGACACACACTTTAAGATCTGTCATAGGTGAAAAGAGAGGATATTTCATGGATCCAAGTATCCAGCATAGCCGTACATAATCGGTGATCGAGCATTCCTCTTAAATTCTCAATACACACTACATACGTACACACACATACACATATACCTCTGTCCCCGTGCATATCCATTATGGCATTATGCAATCATCATACATGCATGCAGCGATTGGAAGTTTGCAACACATGCATGCATATATATCTAGACAAGAAAAAAAGGAGGGAAGCAGCCACAACACATGCATAGACAGGGAAAAAGAAGATCGCCACCTGTCGTGTCGCGGACATAACTTATCTGCATGCACCCATGCAACGGTAGCTGATCATGTAGTACAGTGACTCACACACCGACACACATGCATGCACGAACTTAGCTCGATAGCCAGCTAAGTAGTACGTACGTACGTATAGCTCAGTAGCTGCACAGTGCACGTACACTACAAGCCAATCGGAGCGGCGGCGAAGCCGGCGGCGACGACGCGGCTGCTGCTGCAGGTGGTCTGCTCCGGCGCCGGCACGCGCGCTCCTCCTCCTCCTCCTCCCCCTCCCCTGAGGAACCCCTTGCAGAGCCCCGTCCAGAACCGGCTGTCCGGCTCGCCGCCGTCCGCCGCCGCCGCCACCTGCGCGTCCTCGCCCACGCGCCTCTGCAACTCATGCATCCCGTCCGTGAACCATGATCAGCCAGTCATCAGAAAGAGGGATCAGATGGAACGATTTCTTCGATGGTATTTGCGTACGTACGGTGATGGCGGCGGTGCTGACGAGGCGGTCGATGAGGTTGCGGAGGATGGCGGCGCTGTACTCCGGGTGGCCCTGGATGCCGAGGACATGGTCGCCGACGGCGAACACCTCAACGCTCGTCTTGTCGGAGTAGGCCAGCACCTTGGCCCTCGGTGGTATCTCCCACACCTAAAAGTTTTACAGGGATATCATGAGATCGATCAGCGCGCCAGTTAATTAATTAGTGTAGAACTAGAGCAACCACAGGCCACTTAGACAGATCGATCGATGCTAAACATACACATGCACTCTACAGGAGAGATTTATGGGGCGAAAGTTCATACACATGTGACGAAAGTACATTTATATGTACGTACGTACCAACCGGCAGGCAATATTTCGTCTCG
Organism: Raddia distichophylla; assembly: GCA_005191435.1. Lineage (NCBI taxonomy): Eukaryota > Viridiplantae > Streptophyta > Magnoliopsida > Poales > Poaceae > Raddia > Raddia distichophylla. Next base: position 2,077,919 of record SPJY01006728.1, read on the forward strand.
CAATAGTACCACGAATAAACTGAAAAACAAGTGTAACGACTCATGCAAGGCCTACGTAATCGGTGGGAGGATCGATGACTATCGGTGATCTACAAACTAGGAGAGTTAGATGACAGCCGATTCATCCATGTTGTAGGGGAGGGTAGGAGGGAGAAGAAATTGTTTGATTCTTTTAAAAAAAATCCATGACTTCCTGTTAGCAAAGGAATTTGAAGGGAGCGGGGCTAAGCAGGAACCTTAAAGTGGATCTGATGATTGCATGCATGTATAGTTGAGACAATAAAATTTCGGTTTTACTCAAACCCAGTCGTCTGGGTTGCACCGCGCGCTCCCCGACGGCTGGGCCCGAGTGAGGCGCGAGCTGCCAGGTGACTGGGCTGGAGCCGCTTCCATAAAATTTTATTGATTCTATTGAAAACGTATACCATGTTGTACTACAATAGTTGGATATCCGAAATATTTGGTTTTGGAAGCTTCTAGGACATTTAGTTCGACCGAGTTTTGAGAGTTTTGTCGTTGGGACGTTCAAGAAACATCTTCGTTTGACTCAGGGAAAAAGGACAATGAAAGCCCAACATGCATGGCAAGTTGCCAAATTAATTATCTGCGCAAGCATTCATGACAAATTAAAGAAAGTACAAGAAGCACACAGTGACACACCTCATCCTGGTGAACCTGGATGATGGAGGCAATGCGAGGGAGCTCCTCCTCCAGATCCCCATGGAGCTTGAAGCCCTCCAGATCTTGCACAAAGGTCACCCTCCTGATCCCTACGTCCCATCCACTCCGTGACCTGCCCACCTTTCCCCCCAATGCTCGGCACAAAACCTAATCAAAACAAATTACTACCAAAATTAAACATCTAGCCGAGACCAAATCAATCGATCAGTGAATATTAATGGCCCATCAAAATCGTTAATTAATTGGTGTCACTGATTTGTCATGTGCGTGTGTGTGTGTGGTGGGCTGGTGGCTAGCAAGGGTTGAGCAGTTGAGCTCGATCGATCACCTGGTGGCCGAAGCAGATGCCGAGGAGGCGCTTCTTCATGGCGTGGAGGGTCTGGACGAGGCGGCAGAGGCGGAGGACCCACAGGTCGTTGCCGTGGGCGTCGTGCGGGCTGCCGCTCACCACGAAGCCGTCGTAGCGGCCGAGCTCCTCCGCCGCCGGGAACTCGCCGTCGATGACGCGGAAGCAGTCCCAGCGCTCGCCGCCGCCGCCGCCGAGCGCGTCGACGAAGACGTTGTAGTAGCCGCCGCGCGTCTCCCTGACGTAGTCGGAGTCGTGCAGCGCCAGCAGCAGCGCGTAGCGCCTCCCACCGCCGGCCGCCGCCGCCGCCGCCGCCTTCGCCATTGTCATCGTCGGAGCTCGATCGGCCGGAAGCTAGCAGCTAGCTAGCCAGGCAGCTTGAGCTAGTATATAGCGAGCTGGATCGAAAATGAGCAAGTGCTCGTTTCACTCACTGTTGCCAGTGTGTGCGGCGACGATGCCCGTTAATTTGGGCCGCGTATTTATTGAAGAGAGATGCGTGGATCGGGGCTACGTGAGTGGTGTGTGGAACTGTGGGTGAGCGTAGCTGGGACCGGGTCGCATTCGCTTGTGAAACACATGGCCACGTGGCAGTATTATTATACTACTAGTTACAGTATTAGACTAGCTAGCCGCAGCAATCCACCCAATCGCCAGCGATCTATATAAGGTCATCACGGATGACAGCGAGTTCTAGACATAGATGATTTCAGATTTGTAGCAAATAAAATCTAAGAGTGGAAAATGTCCATCAATAGTGAAAAAAAATGTGAATATTGGATGTATAGTGGATATAATTTCTAGTTTAGGATGTCATTTGAGATTGTTTAAGAATATCTCCTATGTTATCGATCCCTATTCCAACACTGAGCAATTCTAAACACTACATAAATAATAAAAGGGGTGTGAATAGTGGATAGAATTCTCAATTTAGGGGCACCATTGGATATGGCCGCATCGTGTCAGAGAAGTACTTGTCAGTTCACAAACGAGAATATTAGATCTAAACAATCAGTCTGACATTTAAATGCAAAACAATATATACTCAATAAAATGCTAGTACAATGTTAAATTTGCATCGCACGGTCTAGACGTAGCCACACTTTCCTCGCACTCCTGCGTCCCACTACAATGGTGGCTCAGAATTTAGAGGTGGTGGGAGGGGTAGGGACTATGAGCCGGGCGCACTACACACAGGCAAGGTTGTTAATTGGGGAAAGGATAGGTGCTTCCGGATTATCTGACAACAATCAAGAGGTCCATGATGGATTTTTCTAATTATGCATCAATAGATAGATCATTTGCACCTAATATTTTTACTTTCAACAAAGTGCACGGGTATTAATTTAGGCAATGATTGATTAACATTATGATAAAAATGCCCATAACAACATATGATTGTGTTGATGGAGTAAAACGACACAGCACAGCGAGGGGCGCATGACGTACGTACGATTGACTGATATATTGATTGATTGGCGCAAAACAGGAAAAATTTGTATTAGGAGCAGTGAAATACCAAGTATTTGGGAAAGAAAACCCTATCAAAATTTTCAGGTATTTTGAAACGTATTCTCGTGTAACCTAGAAGAGTGGACTCGTTTGGATGGTTACCCCGCGCGTCGTGCCTTCCGTCGGCGCGCCCTCAGTTTTTGGCACGCGTTTGGTCAGAGGCCAACGGAAGGCGTGGGAGCGAAACCGACGGCGCTCCGATGAACAGTAAACGTGGATGTGGGATTTTGCGAGGGCAGAGAAATTGGGCGCCGTTGCTCACCAAATCACGCGAGGGCGCGCCTAGCAATGGCGTCGTCTGCAGTTGGCACGGCTAGCGGCGGCGTCCTTCCAAACAGGCTAGCGCAAGTTTTGCAGCAGTACGCGACGCATATGCACGTGGTATACTTTCTGCACTGAAATTAAACAAACTCTTGCGACAGTATAATACACTGAAGAAGAAGAACAAGAAAACCAAGAAGTCAAAGAAGATTCTTGATTTGGCTCAGAGCGAAATTTAAAAAGCGTTGTTTGGTTTGATTGGCTAATTAAATGCTGGTTGTTGTGGCACTGATTAGGATTTGAGGGCCTAACAAAGCTCCATGATGCATGGTTTTGCGACAGCCGGGTCTCAATCGATTCCTGAATCACATGTGATGCTGTCGGCACGTATTTGATTAACAAATTGAGAGTACTGAAAGTGGACTACTTAATTTGGTTTGCCTCTTTCCATATCCGTATAGCTAGCCCTGTCAGCATTGGAGAGAAATCATGCATGATGCAGAGTATACTCCTGCTCATGCTCCAATATCATTCACCATATATGTAAGAGATAATTAAGCTAAGTTTAATTCGCGCGGTTAAATTTTGAAACACTGACTTTCTATCAATATATTATTTGCACTACTATTTTATGTTCTTATGAAAAACATGCTCGAAGCATTGTAATAAAAACATAAAAAAATTGGGGGAGTTGGGCACCCAGTCCAGTAACCCGAGTCACTATCAGTCGGCTCAGGCGGGGCACCACCTTCCCCTCCCCTCCCCCTTCTCCCTCCCTCCCTCCCTCCCTCTCTCTCTCTCTCTCTCTCCGTCTCTCTCTCTCTCTCTCTCTCTCTCTCTCTTCCTTTCAATTCTCCCATCCCTTTCTTCTTCGGCGGCACAGTCATGCTCCTGCAGGGGCTCGGCCAGCCAATTCTGATGACGGGGCATCTAGCTTTAGTGTTGGGCACTATAACAGTGGCATCTCGGTTCGAGGTAGTGGTGGCCTCGCTTCGGCACGTGATTTGAGTTCTGGACTTCGTGTCGTGGCTACCACATCGTGGTTTGGAGGCACAATGGTGTTTGTCCTTGCTCTAGTAATCAGCAACCAACCAGGGGGAGGGGCGCTCGTCCCGGTGGTGCGACGGTATGGCCACGCCGCTCATCCCTGCTATTGGGTAGGCGCCGCAGTGGTGTGCGACTGCCCCTTCAGCTTGTTGTGTCCTCGTCGTCGCACCTTGCTCCTCGCTGCTGTCTGGTGTGTGGCATGCGCTTCCCCTTTGGTGTTGTGCCGGCCAGGCATCCTGGCAGTGGCACTCCTGATAGGGCGGCTGAGTGGGTGCCTTGGCTATGCCTCCCTTTCAATGTGAATTAGAGAGAGCTAGGGTGCATCGGATGAAAGACCTATCTTTCTAGGCCAACGATAGCAACAATGTTGACGTTGTTTCTTTCTTGAACGCATCATTGTGGGCACACCTCCCTTTTGGATGAAAAATCCTGGTTGCGGGCAAGGCAACGGGGTGGTCTTTCATCGTCGCTCCCTCATTGAAGGCGTCATTGCAGGGCGTTCCTCCATGTTGTTGGTGGGTCATCTGTCGGAGTGCCTCCGCTTCGGTGCGCTACCCCTGTGCTAGTCGGAGTGTTGGTGTGTTTGGCATCCTCTCCCCTTGAAAGGCTTCATCCTGTTCCCACCATTCTCGTTGGCGACTACTTTGAGCCTCCTTTGTCGGTCACTAGCGGCATCCTTGGGGCACTGTTGCTCTGTCATAATCCTCCTGTCTCTCATACCCTCCAAAAAGGCTACGGCTTGGGCCGTGTGCCCCCTACTCCCATCCCCTATGTGAGGAGGGGCGGCCTTGTTGGGCATTTGCCCCCTTCTTGGGGTTCGAGTCTGTTTGGAGCGTGATGTGCCATCTTAGAGGTTCTTTGTAGCCACCGTTGTCTAATCTTCTTCCTGGTGACATGGTGTTCTATGCGTTTAAGCTTCGTACGAGCATCCCGCTCGATGTTTGTGGCTGAAGTCGGCTCCAATGGCTTCCAACTAGGGGCGGGGCAGGCTCCCAACAATGGATGGGGCACTCAATGTATTAGTTGTACTTCGTTTCGACGATGATGGCAGCTAGTGTTTTGTGCTTGCCTTTCTTGTCATGTCGCTAGGGATCTTATTGGCGGTCGTCATCTACCCTGCTTTGTTCTGTGAGCTAAGCTTCGCGGACCTTTGGAGTGTCTTCGATCATCGTGGTTGCTAAGTATGCGTTTGGTTGTGGCCTATCGAGTTCTTTTCTTCTTTGTTGTTGTCGCCCTTTGACGAATGGTTAGCTTAGACCAAGGTGGCATGCGTGGTGGCGGCATTCATGTTGTGCTAGGCTGTTGTAATGCTTCTATTCTTTTTGAGTGAAATGATAGAGCTCTTGTTCTTATTTTAGGTTGCTCCAAAAAAATCATAAAAAGTTTAGAAATGTCGTGTATACACACATAGTGATAAGCTAGCTAGCTAGTGTTTTCGTTGAATTGAGCATCAATAGTTAATGAAAAAACAATGCTTTCTGTATAAGGCGGACGTATCAATCGAACGTATCCGATGGCAGTGATTCCGTACATACAATTCTTTGCGTTTGTCTTATCTTTTTCTACTCTAGTTAACACATACGTACGTGCATATTAATTGCGATATATGGTCGTGTTTCTGATAAACATACTGTTTTTGTACGTGCTCGATCACTCCTCTAGCTACTAATAGAAAATCGGAACCTAATGGCGTATATTAGTATATGTGATTAAATGATTCATGGACATAACCCAGCAAGCCAGCTGATGCTTGTTGGCCTGTGCACGTGTTCTTTAATTGGTTCGGTTAGATATATATATTAGATCAGATGGTTCATGGTCCTGCAACGAAACAGATAGACGCATTACACCTTTTGTTTTCAGACTAATGGCGTGGGTGCACCCGCGGCGCGCCGAGGCGGCTGAACGCGTGGGCCACACGCCCGCGTGAGCGGGCCCGCGGCGGCAAAACGCGTGGGCCACGCGCGGGCGGCGTCGCAGCGCCGGGACGGCCAACGCGCGCATGCGCGGACGTGGGAAAAAAGCGACGAAAATGGCGCTGCGCGGGAATTGAACCGCGGTCTCCGCGGTGAGACCTCGCGCTGCTGGCCACCCCGGCAAACCGCGCGAGTCGCTGTTCTTTGCGCCGAAAAAATTATTTTATGCTAAAAACGAATGGACGGCCAGATCTCAACGGCGCGTGCGATTGGACGGGCGTGGCGGCGCCGACCGGGGAGGCCAGCCACGTGGCGAGCGGCCGACGCGCGTGTTCACGCTTGTATCTATTGTTGATTATTGATGCTAGCTGGCTAGGCATCAGTGTTGCAGTACGAGTAGATTTCACATTATGGAGTGATCAGTAGTCTGGATCGAGCCTTTTATCAACTGAATATTGGTGCAAACTCACATTCAGAAGTATTTTGGAAATAATGTATATATAGAGCAGCTGATTTATGCTGGCCATTGAGTCGTCAAATTCAAACACAACATTTGTGCTACCTTTATCAGCAACAGCTGCTTTTAGGACAAGGCAATAATTAAACATTCAATAACGTATAGGCCCGTGCAAAATTACCGTTCCACATACATCTTTATAAAATCGTTGCAAAAGTCAACACATATATCATTATGAAAAACTGCGAACCAAATTGTCCCTCTCATTATTTTTCCTCCTCCATCCCCTCCCTCTCTTTCCTCTTACCCCCACTGCTTCCTCCTGTCATCCTCTTCCCAAGGCTAACCAATCTCCGACACCATGGACAGACGCGGGTGACTGTGGCAATGGGTAGAGGTGACGACACCTCTTCTCACATAATCATATCTGCAACATCCCTGGCAGCGACTTGAAACCAATGGGTCAGTGTCAATAACGTCAGGTCGTCGTCAATGTCGCCAAGACAGGTCTTCTCCACTGGCAAGCTCTCCTTTTTCTTTTTTATTTTCTTGTTGGCTGAAGTACAAAGTCATTTTCTCCCCACCGATGAACCCCTCCATCCCAATTTCATATCACTCATCGGTAAGCTTCACATTCGCCAATCTCCCTAGCCTTCCTAAAATAACCTCCCTCATGGTGGTGTCGTTGTTGCGCTAGCAATATAGTTTATTCTTTCCTCATGTTGTAGGTGTTTGGGATTATGTCTAATGACAATCATGGACGACATACAATGTTGGTTGTTGGTTCATGGATGGTACGTGTCACATACAATGTAGATATTGTGGACCACAAATGACTTGTTCCTCAGATCTTATTGGACCTTTGACGTAAAATCCCACTATGGAGGTGGTGAGTTGCCAAATTTTTTAGCAGACATTAACACCTTTTAATTAAGCACGAGCTAAACGGGCACTTTCCTATACGCGGTTAATTATATAAAACTGAACAATAAAAAAATACAACACATCAGGTTGGCTAAGAGGAGATTAACGAGAGTAACCCGGTAGACTTAAAAAAATTAGCCGCGCGTCCATGTCCTCGTCCAGCGCGTGGGCACCATCGACTCTACGCTTACGCGGTTGGCCGGCGTGGAAGCAGAAGCATACATCAACGGGCCGTGTTTTAAAATTAACCCGGTGGGATCCATAAAGCCGCTAATTAAGGGGCTTGTTTGGAGCTAGCTCCAGGGAGAAAACCCCAGTGAGAATATTTTCCTGTGGAGCACACCGTCCTCGTGTTTATTCCCCGTTTCTTTTAAATTCAAATACCTCCCCGTCAACGCCACAAAGCACGGCATCGGAGCTCGCCACCGTGCCAACGCGGGGGACTTGCTGCCGCACCGTTCATTTCTCGACGAACATCCTTAACTTATCAACCCCCAATCATATTATTGAAATTCGTACTAAACATTCCCCCTGCAGTAATGGTACAGGGTTCCATAGCAATGACGTATTTTGGTTGAGACATTTGCTCTGATTGATAATTTCTCTCCTGTTCTTTCACAAAAAAATAGATGGTTTTCAAAAATCAGTCTGCGGTAGGAGCCTAGTTGCCGGACCAACCCACACACTAGTATTGTTGGGACTAAGATGTTAACCAGGCCAACCCACACACTAGTACTGTCGGGACTAAGTTGTTAACCCCCGGAATGGCGCCTCCTCATAATCTCTCGACCGCCCTTGATTGAGTTATTGAGAGAGCTTGTTGAGACAATTGCTTTCTCTCTCCCCATTGTCACGACTATCCTTTCTCAACGATAAGAACGAGTTGCGTCGACATTTTTTGGATCCGTCACGATGATTTAGGGCTGTTGAGTTTTCTAGGATCTTCTATTGCAAGGGAACGAATATGGCTGAGATATATCACTACGGAGCATGGTGAAATCCGGTATACGACAAAGACCGCAAGTTGGTATATAAGAAGTAAATGTGCCAAAGATCCATTGGGAGGACTATTACTGGCCCTCTTTAATAGCTTGTTTAGTTTTGGTTTAGTTTTTATTGGGAAAATTTGACCACCTTTGAAATTGGTATGAAAAGGCTAAATAAATTATTAAAAAAATATTATGAAAAGCCTAAATAAATTATGAAAAGGCTAAATAAATTATCTCATGTACATGTTACGCAATATATGTTCGCACTTCATTGTACAGCTACAACTGTTTATTTCCAACTGAAATTTTGGAGATTTAGTTATAGTCTATTATAACAAACCAATTAATAGGGTCTCCCTATTTTCTTTTTTTAAAAAAGGATGCGTTTTAGGGGCAAGATGCTGGAATTTTTTATTTTTTTATATTTATTTTTATTCGTTTATGCAAAATTATATGTCGGATTGAAATTTAGACATAAATAGCGCCGGTCGCACTTTCAATTAACGACAGGGTGACTGTCGTGCGTTGAATTAACGATAGCTTGGTGAGAACAAGTTGCAGGAGAGAGAGAGGCAGCCGATCGTACGTTGAATTAACGACAGCCCTCTCGTGTATAGTAACATGCACTGTTCATTCAACTTCTTATATCTATTACCCTTTCATACCATATCCAACTTACACGAAACAAATTTTAAAATTCATTTAAAATCCTAAAGAACCCATTTTTTAAACTTTCATTTTTTTTAAATTTTTTTTCAATTTTGAATTTCGAATTTACATTTGAATTTGTATTTTAGATTTTGAATTTTTGAATTTTAAATTTCAAAAATTGAAAGTTTGAAAAATGAGTTCTTTAGGATTTTACATGAATTTTAAAATTTGTTTCGTGTAAATTGGATATGGTATGAAATATTAAACTTCCAATTTTTGAATTTTGAATTTTGCATTTACACGAAAATTATATGTCTAATATTTCATACCAAATCCAATTTACACGAAACAAATTTTAAAATTCATGTAAAATCCTAAAGAACCCATTTTTTAAACTTTCAATTTTCGAAATTCAAAATTCAAAAATTCAAAATTTAAAATACAAATTCAGGTGTAAATTCAAAATTCAAAAAAAATTTAAAAAATTGAAAGTTTGAAAAATGGTTTCTTTAGGATTTTACATGAATTTTAAAATTTGTTTCGTGTAAGTTGGATATGGTATGAAAGGGTAATAGATATAAGAAGTTGAATGAACAGTGCATGGATGCAAGCGGGATGCTTTGCGGGTACCCGCAAGACCGCTTGTTTCAATAAAATACACTAAGCCTCACAATGCTTAGTGTATTTTAATGAAGCATGCGGTCTTGCGGGTACCCACGAAGCAACCCACTTGCATCCCACTGCATGTTACTGTACACGAGAGGGCTGTCGTTAATTCAATGCATGATCGGCTGCCTCTCTCTTCTGCAACCTGTTCTCACCAAGCTATCGTTAATTCATCGCACGACAGCCACCCTGTCGTTAATTGAAAGTGCAACCGGCGCCTATTTGTGTCTAAATTTCAATCCGGCATATAATTTTGCATAAACGAATAAAAATAAATATAAAAAATGTTTTCCTCCAAGATGCTGTTGGAGATGAATAGGGAAGGCCCATGTCCGTTTGAAATAATCCCGGGCCTTCTCCCTCCTTTATTGGGCCGTAACTTATTCCGGCCCACATGTACATGTGTACCGCCACAAAATCTCGCGTCGTCCACTGGTCCGGTCCACCCTTTCCTTCCCTGTCACACTCCCGAGTCCCGAGGCTTCCGTTCCGCGGGGACGCCCAACCTGCTAAAACCCTAGCCGTGCAGCGGAAGAGGAGGGGGCTTCTCGCGGCCGCGATCTCCCCGCCGGCCGCCACGCCGCCGCCGCCGCCATGAAGCTGACGGTGAAGACCCTCAAGGGCACCCACTTCGAGATCCGAGTGCAGCCCGCCGACACCGTGAGACCCCGCTCCTCCATTTCGATTCAAAAAATTCCCCTCCGAGTTTACCGGTGCGGCTGCTCTTGCCTTTTTCGAGCCAGGCTCGCGGTCCTCGCTGAATGTGGCGCTCCGCGGCGGTTTCGATTATGTGGTTTTGCGCTAGCATTTCGAGCAATGGTGGTGTTTGGATGGTGCGACACCTTCTCGGGGTTTGTGGTTTGGCCATGGAATTCTCTCGGTTTTTTTTTTAGCTCGTTTGATTCAGTGTGGTGTCGCGAGGTAAAAATCTGGGCGTGCCGCCGCCGACATTGAGATGTTTGGCTCTGGCAATAGCCACTGATGCTGCCTTTATTGCATACACGAACCGTTTGTGAATGGCCTGGAGCTTGGAGATATGCAGCTGTCTCGGAGGTTTCAGGTAGGATTGATCACGGTCTCTGGGTTTTAGCGGCGCGGTGTCACTGTAGCAAACGGGCTGTAGCACTGTAGCAAACGATATTGGCAGTTCACTAAATCGACAAGGTCGCGGGAGGTTGGTTGCCTGTTTATGCCTTCTCTTTTACGGTATGCAATGGATTTTATGTGTTGATGAGCTGTTCGGGGGATTTGGTCTTGGGAGGACGGTGGGATTGTTGATTTAGGTCCACAACTATTGTTCTTTCGCTCTCTAGAATTCAATTTGGTACCACAAGGTGGATATTTGGGAATGCTATTGTTGATGCTACCCCATCTGTTCTTTCCTTTCCCATTTCATCATTCCCACGAGGGATGTAGATTTACGCTGCTTGTAATTGTAGTCAAAAGTGTTTTGGTACTGTCGTTTGTAAACATTTATTGTTGTTTCAATTATTTTTCTAACTGCCCTTTTTAAACAGATTATGGCTGTGAAGAAGAATATTGAAGAGATACAAGGGAAGGATAGCTATCCATGGGGGCAACAATTGCTGATTCACAACGGCAAGGTTTTGAAAGATGAAAGTACATTGGAAGAGAATAAAGTCAGTGAAGACGGGTTTCTAGTTGTCATGCTTAGTAAGGTAGACTACTTGCATGCTTTATATAATAGGAATGGTTTCAGTTATGCATATACTTTATTCAATTTTTGACCTACCGAGTGCTGGTGGAGTAATTGTAACGTCCTAATTTAGTAAGGAGAATTTGGTGTGGAATTTAACCGAATAATTGCACCAACTGTAAGTCTGTAACGAGTGGAAGCATATTTATCTATGAGGACGTATCCAGTGCAAATGCCCATTGAGTGCTAACATACTAACAACAGATCTGGGCCATCGGATCCATCAGGAGCGGCCCAGATCTGGAGAGGTGTAAGCCACTTTTCTCACTTAAACACTTTCACGAAACCCCCCCTGACTTTTTAAATGAAAAGGGGTTTCCACCTTTTCAGATCTGGGCCACTCCTTGTGGATCTGATGGTCCAGATCTACTGTTAGCATATTAGCACTGAATAATCATTTGCACTGGATATGTTGCCTTTATCTATGTATATTTATATATTTATAGATACTAAATGTAACAATTATTCACCTAAAATGAATATGTGCAGAGCATTCTGCCATTATCTGGCCCCCTTTTATGCATATGCTTTGCAATTTGCTTGTCAACTTGCATAAGCAATTATATCCCCTTGTTTTATAGCAGCTATACTATGCAATATTCTTTTCATGTCAAATTACAAAAAGTACTTGGCTTTCTGGTGGTTGTTGTTGTTCCATGCACATATGCATGCGGCACGAAATCATGATTTACTGAGTTTATTGTTACCATTATATATAACTTTGTTACTCGACATCTCCTTGTGTGCTTGTACTGTACTACTGTTGTAATGTTGCTTTTAAAGATATGACCATTTACTTAATCTCTTCAGAGTAAAGCTTCTGGTTCTAGTGGAGCTTCATCTGCTCAGGTAAATTCTTCTCTTTGGGATTGAAACTGATATACTGGGCCTATATACTGACTCTGTGGACCATTACTAGCCTTCAAGTACTGTTTCAAGCAGACAAGTGCCCCCTGCAGATCCTCCAAGACAAGCTCCTCAACCCTTGTGAGTCCCTTAATGGCTATCTTCTCTCCATTTTCGTATACTTACTTATATAATTGCTTTAATTAGCTGGATTCGCCATTTACTGCAGGGTTGCTCCAACCACAACTTCTGAGCCAGAAAGGCCTTCTCCAGAGTATGTTTTCAGTTTGGGAATATTTTTTTTTGGGGTTTAATCACCACTTAACAACCTCTCTAGAAAAAGAAACCGTCTTGAACCTTTACGGCACTCACTTGTGAAGTTCGTTATAGAATTAAATTATGCAATCTTATTTCCTTAAATGTTCATACCTGTCAAGGCATAGTTATTACTTATTAAGTCCGTAAGTCAAGAGATGAGAGGAGGGAGGGGAGCAGCCGTGTAGGTGAGCAACAGCAGCGCAGCGCCGCTTGGATGTGTAGTGCAGGTTTTTAGATAATGGAAGACTTGGCCTTTGGACCAACTAGGGATGCATACGGCCATTAAAAACAGAGTCAGTAGTGCAGGTGGACCAGGAGGGAAGCGGAAGAAGGAAGGAAGTGACTAACGTTAGGCTGCATGGCTTGGTAAGATCTAGGGATGAAAATTGGTCGGGTAATAACTGACCTCTATCCATACCAGTGGTGGAGTTGCCCGAAAAAATGGGTATGGGTTTGGGTTTTTTTTTCAGGTACGGGTTTGTGTACTAGACGGATAAATTTCTCGGGTTTGGGTTGGATACGGAATGGAAAATACCCGTCAAATACCCGGTAATCGGGTAGGATACACTTACCCGACAATTTTTTCAAACCATGTACCCAGATAAAAAATCAGCCCACTTTCCACCCCCACCCAGCCCAAAACGGATCTATACCTATGTTGTGTTATTCTTACCATATGTTTTGATCCTTGATTATTCACGTATTATCCAACGAAGTATTCGCTATCCATATTTTATCTGTTCATATAATATCCGATATCCTTTTCTACCAGACTATAAATACCCGCATTTGTATCCGTATCCTACTTGATTTTTCACTACCCGTATCCATACCTGTATCCAAAAAAATAATTAGGGTAAGATATGGGATAACCTACTATCCGACTGTATCTGACCCGTTTTCATCCCTAGTAGGAGCTGTGAAGAACCCCATTTGGCTTGTCTACTTGGGTGAGGTTGGTCAGCCCAATAAAAGGCCCATCATAAAAAAAATTAGGGGCCTAGGGGAGCTATCTAGCTGTAAACACAACCATCCATGTCCCTCAACATCTGATCTAGCCGTCTCGCTGCTCCCTTTCCTCTTCCCTTTCCTTTTAATCTCTTCCTGTGGCTTCGACACATCAGCCGCCACCTGCCATCCCTCCTCTTCCCCTCTCCGAATCTAGCTATCTCGTTCTCCATTATAAAAAAAATCTCGTTCTCCTCTTCTTTCTCCCCCTCTTCCCCCTTACTGTGGCAGCAGGATGGCGGTAGCAGCATGTTCAGACCAAGCAGTGGTAGGGACTGAGAGAAAGTCACCCGGTTTGCCATTGAGTTGAGTCGATAAAGCCTGTCGATGGCTGCCAGCCGATTGGACTACTAGTTGCTAACTGACAGAGTGGCAAAGGTCCACTGAAGTGTGGCAGGTGGCCACAGTTCCACACACACACACACACACACACACCCACTACACAAGAAGTGGAGTCAACGAGCACATTGCGGTTTGTCCGGGAGAAGGAAAAAAATCTCGATCTCAACAAGAACATATAGATTTTCTGTTTTTGACCATTCATGTGTGTTTAGCTTGCTTTTTCTTCCACTAATGGGTAGTTGGGTACAGCATAATTAGCTGAAACACTGGACTGCCGGAATGGGCGAAACAGATGGGGAAAGCACCTCAATTTCATTTTTATTAAATTACAACGGTTATAATATATTTTGAGTAGGTCAACAGGAAGACAGGAAGTTAAGAGCTTTTAAAGTGTATTGATGGACTTTGCCTTTATAAAAAGATGCCACCCAAGCATTTAAAGAACTAATCATCTTCTCATCAAACGATTTGAATCAGCTCATCTCATTATTGGGACCCACATTAATTTAAAAGACCAATTCCTTTCGCACCTAAGTTTCGAACGCTTGACAGGTATCAATTTCTTAAGTTGATTTGGTTCCAGGGGTTTCCAAGCTAGCATTGATTGCTTCAATGAATCAAACGGATTCACTTGCTTCTCTCACCTCCATTTGAATCAGCTTAAACATGCACTGCAGATGGTCTTAGGCCTCATCCCACTTGGTTTTGAGAATGCAGTAATTATACCGAAGACAAATCTGAAATATTCTAATGAAAATGGACCCCAGTCATTTCCTTTGAGTTAATCTTCGTATGTACAGCTTGCTTTACTTGTTTCTTTTTGTTAGGGCCTCTTCGAACACATATGGTCATGCAGCATCAAATTTACTGTCAGGAAGCAATATTGACACAATGATTAACCAGATTATGGAGATGGGTGGTGGTAGTTGGGACAGAGATCAGATCCAAAGGGCTCTCCGTGCCGCTTATAACAACCCAGAGCGAGCTGTTGAATATCTATATTCTGTATGTATTTATTTTTTCCCTTGTAAATGTTAAATATATTTCTGTTTTCTGATGCTAATGTATGATATGTGTTTCTCTCAAATAATAGGGTATCCCAATAACAGCTGAAGTTCCCGTTCCAGCTCATGGTCAGGGGGCAAGCACAACTGAAGCAGCTCCTACTGGGGAAGTCGGTCTCTCTGGAATTCCAAACATAGCACCATTAAATCTTTTCCCACAGGTGTATTTGCTAATTGGGTTCTTTCATTTCCATTGCCTATTGAAGCATGTGTTGACCGATTGATAATGTAGCAGGGGGGTTCCAATGCTGGAGGTGGTCTTGGTGGTGGAACACTTGACTTTCTTAGAACTAACCAACAGGTTGTCATCCTTTCTGTTTTGCCACAATATTTTTTGTTTGGATCGTTGTGATTCTCCTGAGCAAAAATATGACATTCACAAATGCAATGGTGCTGCCTATGGGCTGGTGGTGATCCATCATCTCTGGTCACCATTGCCCAATGACTCACTGAGCTAACAGGTTGATCTAATGTAATGGAACACTGTTGTCAGTTGTGCATGAACTTGTGAATTGATAGTAACCAATCCTTGCGTCAGTCACAATAACTTTTGGGTTGTGTAAATGCTAGAAATTGCTTATGTACGTGTGTTTTTTTCGCTAAGACGCTAGGCACCAGTCGGACGGCAGGCCAGTGCCTATTCGCTGCCTAGGTGGGTGAGGCAGGAGGATGCAACCTAAAATCTAGGTGGGCTAGGCAGCCGCCTAAGGAGATACTAATGCGTGTTCTCAAATTCATGTCATTTATAGTGAAGGTAAACATGTTTGTGGACGAGTTTATGAGTGTTGTGTGTAGTATAGTCATATACGAACGTCGGTGTAGGTATGTCATTAAGAACATAGGAAGTAACGTGGGCCACATAACACTGCAGCATATAATTATTTGTTGCTATTAGGGATACTTTTGTACATTATACGATTGTAGGATTCTGCACGTACATTCCAAATAATTGATTATCTGTACACAACAAAGTTGTGAAATGTCCGTACTTTTCAGTATAAAAACATAGTAATAAAGCTCTGTACTTCCATAGTTTCAAGTGTCATGATCAGTGATCTTTTAGCTTTTTGGTAAGGATCAAGACAGCAATAGAACCGTTCTACGATATGTGGTACTTGATAAGTGCTATCAAATCCCTAACTTCTAATCTATTTTTAATATCTTTGTAGCCCATATGCCTTATCATTTTGTGCTAGAGCAAACCTTGATTCAATATGGTTGGAGTATCATGTTGAAATTTTTATTATTATTTTTAACTAGTACTCTTTTCCGTTGAAGTTTTCATTGACTATAACTGAAGTAATAAAATTGTCTTAATTATTTGCAGTTTCAAGCACTCCGGGAAATGATCCATGCAACTCCACAAATTTTGCAGGTTTCTATTTTTGTTTCACTTAAATGCTTTGGCTTCCTGTGTTTTAGCTGCCTGACCTTCGTGCTGGTATCATGTTATAGCCTATGCTCCAGGAATTGAGCAAGCAGAATCCTCAACTTCTGAGGTTGATTCAGGAGAATCATGATGACTTCCTACAATTACTAAATGAGCCTTTTGAAGGTGGCGATGGGTAAGCATCCTTTATTGGCTTGATTGAGTTTTCTTGTTTCACTTGATTGTGATCTGGTATCTGCTTGTACTAAATATGCGTCGTTAATTTAAAAATTTAAAATTTTATCAAACTGGTCTGTCCGCTTCATGACTACTTGCAATGATTGAATTTTCTGGTTTCATTTGATTGGGCTGCTGGATTTTTTGTACTAAATGTGCATTCTCAATTACAAAGCTGAAATATCATCAATCAGCATTGTCACTCCATGACCACTTGCCAATTGGTATAGAATTTGCTGCTGATGGTTTTGATTCGATCATGCCTATTTTATTGAATTAGCATTGCTAATTTTGTTTCGTTTTGATGCTTTGATCCTATTTATTGTCATCAGGGTGTATGTCTTGTTTTTATTTTTCCATTGCGCGTTTTTTTAGGTTTCAAGTATGCAATCCTTTCTTCTGTTATTAATGTGTATAATCCACAACACTTGGTAGTCATCCAGTTGGCCGGGAGTGGCCCAGCTTGATCCGTCAACTTGACTTGAGGGGGCTAGTCACAACCGAAACCTTCACCTGCCGAACATGAGTGTTATCGCAAAGAAATGACCATTGGTGTCCGGATCCGACATTGTGGAGCTCGGGACAGGCCAGCGGATTTGGGGGATAACTGGGAAGGGAATGGTAAGAGGAAGTGGCGGCTGTAGATGAGCAGAGGACGCGGCGCCAGTTGGAGTAGAGTAGGCAGTGGTTGGGAGTGGGAGGTGAGAGCCTGAGAGGCTATTGTATACTCGGACTGATACAAGGTGAATAGGAATTGTTAGGTCATGTATATCTGTATGTGGTGTTGGAACTTAGATACACTATTAGCTGTAGCATGTAGTATTTTGTATTTTGTAGTTTTTTGGAGTATTCTATTGTTGGTTCTTAGTTACATTAGTAGCAGTAGCAGTTGATAGAAGCAGTATGTTTGGCAAGTCAACCACTAGTGAAATGACTAATCAACCAGTCGGTATGTCTGTTCCTTGGAGATTCTACTCAACTTGCCAACTTCTATTAACTATGATCTTTGCTAGTATTTTTTGACAATATGTTACAATATTGGCAAAAACATAGTGCCTTTTGGAACCTGTATGCGACTTCCTTCTGTATTTCAGTTGCAGCATTATCTTCCCCTTTGTTTGCATGTTCTTGATTCCATGGATAACCAATCGTGGTGTTTTGAGTCTAATAATTCCTCCCTTGGATTTTCTATGAATGCTGATAAAATAATATCAGATACCCTACTTATCTGACATGCCAGGGACTTCTTAGACCAGCCTGAGCAGGATGAGATGCCTCATGCTATCAGTGTCACACCAGAAGAGCAAGAGGCAATTGGACGGGTACGAGTTTAAACCTACTTGCCTCTTGCTACATAAATACATGCATCGCATCACATTATCATTGTATGTTTCTGTTCTCTTATTTCAGCTTGAAGCCATGGGGTTTGACAGGGCACGTGTCATAGAAGCATTCTTTGCCTGTGACAGGAATGAACAACTAGCTGTAAACTATCTTCTTGAGCATGCCGGTGATGAAGATTGAAGGGAATAATTTACATTAGGTGAGAACTAATCAACCATGTAGCTGATTATCGCCCTACTGCAAGTAATAGTAGCTCAGTACTGAAGGAAGGCATACACTAACTGTGGCGCTTTATCTGTGCCTCCATGACAGGTTGTTCTGAACATCTGACTCAAATTGATCCAAGACTACAGAAGTCTGCGGGTAACCCTTTTCCAAGTGATTACACAAGTTGAGATGGATCTAACGCAGTTGAACTGATTCTCTCTCTGTACAAGACGTAGGTTACTTGCTGCCTCGTGCTTTTGGAGACATGTAGCTTAGCATTTCTTATTGGAGCAATCTGAATGCCCAGTTTGTACTGAAATGTTTCTTGTCGTCTGATCAATGCCAGTATTCGTAGATATGTGCCCCGCTTAGGTGCACTGTGCACACGATAGGGGAGGTGCTGAGAGCGCTAGAACGGCGTTGGGGCTGGTTGATGTCGCGGCGGCCTGGAGGAAGAGAGATGTGAGGGGTACGGGTAGGAATGACAATTGGCTCGGGTATCTCTGGGTCCAACTGTTCTAGACCGAAACCTGATACCTTAACCAGACCTGGACTTGAACCTGCTCCTGGGTCCAACATTAGATCCATGCTGATTCAATCTATCGTCGAGAAGTGAAGTATGCATTACAAGTATAAAGCATGTTTACAAGTATGTATCATGGCACATCACGGATTTTTTTGTACAAAATGATTACGGTTTAGAAACAGAATTGAAGTGCAAAACCCAAATTGACTACCGAACTCCAATCTCCTGTAAATTTACAAGTGGTCACGCATGAACCAAAACCAGAATAAAAAAACTGTTTGCTCTCCCTTATGGAAATCCTTGGCTTATCCATAGCTGTTGGTCGTGCCCTGAGATTTGTGTCTAGCCCTCTACCCTTGATCTTTTGCAAAAAATTGCCACCAAACCCAAACCTCAAATAAAAAGTAATTGGGGTTATCCTTCCTCCTCCCTCTCTCCTTCCTCTTGGCGTCTTGTCTACCACTGAGCTGAGCAGCGCCGCTTCATGCCACGCTGATGCTGAGGCCGAGTCACTGAGGTCATGCGCTGATAAGGATGGTGGTCGTCGGCGGTTGCAGGTTGAGCCGACAGGTCGTGGCTGGCTCGAGGGAAGAAGAGGAGGGGAGCTCGAGGGAAAGAGAGGAGGGGAGGAAGGAGCACCCAATCAATAAGCTCATTTTCTTACCCATATTTTACCTAATACTATAGCAATAGACTTATCTCAATGTAGTTACATCAGGTGGGGACCTAGGCCCTTGCTGGATGTTCTTTATTATCGTTCTAATCAGAACCAGATAATTGTTTCCTAAATGAACGTGGAAATTACCAATCCAACATCTCTCATTTTCATAGCGTTTTAGCAAAATTTATCTTTTTTATATATCGTATTTGGTGTAATAATTTGTAATGATTTTTCTCAGATTTTTAGTAGTCCTCTTAAAGATATTAAAACTATTTTTAAAATATTTAAACCTCTCTTTAAATACTCTTAAATTTTGCTAAAACGCTACGCTAAGCTAAGCTAAGCTAAGGTGAAATGTACAAGGCCTATCACTCCATGAACTGGTACTCTGTCGAACATTGCGAGCTCCATTTTGTGATGAACAAGAATTGCCTCGGTGGCAATAGGGTAAACAGAAAATAATTTGCTCTATTATTATTCAGTTCCTTCTCAAGGTGAGAACACTGGCACATACAGAATCGGCTGCAAAAACCGGAGTGCAAAAACAGCAGCGGCACGAAACGATTCGCCGCATTCACGTCTCACAATGTGCAGCATAGCTTGGAGTCGATTGATGCCAAGCAAATGCAGAATGCTTGGTACCCAGTCAAGGGGTGCCTGCAAAAGAGATCTTCACATCAGAAAATGTTGTTCATAAAATTTGTGCTGAATGATTACTGACAATTAGGATGATTGATGGCTCACCTGAAGTCCATTATGTACTTGGACTTCCCAATCCGACCAAGCTGAAGAATTGTCTGCCTTCCGTTCTCCTGACAATAAAAAATTGGTCGTCTGTTAATTCATGCTAACTCCTACAACGAAAGCTCACTCACAGATGTGATCTTCTGATAAATGCAGCAATGTCACCTCCAAAGTCATCTGGAAGTTCTTCACTGATGTCTGAACCTTGTATCCCATCCTCCCTGCCCTCTCTCTGAAGTCCAGCTCATAGCGCTTTGTCATCTGTCAAAAACAAATGGAGAAAATTGAGGAACATGTTAGAGGCAGTAGTTTATATCTTGAGCCTTCATATATCAATCTGAAACCAAACAAATTAGCTTACATTATTGTAGAAAGGGGATCTTGAACAGAGTTTGTCAGCTCTGCTCGTCTTCTCCTGCCAGTCCTTTGGAAGCCCAGCAACGTGCTGAATCTGCAATGTTTCCACAGCTCAAACCCACATGCCAAGCTCCATCCACATCGCTCCACTGAATCTCCCATTGTTCCAGCTGCGTTTACCTGGGCAGAATTGTTGGTCTTGAGCTGCATCGACTGGTTCTTGGGGATCCATGCCTTCATGCTCCTGAAACTCCCAGTTAGGGTAGTAATGGTTGGGGCAAACCTGCAGAATCCAAACCCTGATCAAGAAAAAATGACATCATTCGTGAACTGTCCACACATGGAGGTCAATGAATCTTACCCGACGACGCCGAGGAGTCGCTTCGACTGGTTCTTCAGCTCTTCGATCCGGTTCCCCTACAAGAACAGCCATGAACACTCGATCAATGGCTCACGTTCAGCAAGACGATCAATCTACCATTCTCCAAAGAGACTTGATGCCAAGTTGCATGAAGTGGAGAGCTAGTGGTTTGTACCTGGCCCCAAATTTGGTACTTGGATCCGACAAGGTTTGAGCCGAGTGTCCCAAGGAAGTTCTTGTCGGAGCTGCAAAAGATGCCTTCCTGGTTCTGCGCCACGACGAACTCCGACCTCCCTCGCCTCCTCCGGTGCCGCGCCACCGCCAGCTTCCGGTCTTGTCGCCCCTGCCCTTCCTGCCATTACAAAAATCTTAGCAACTAATCACAATATTTAGCAGCAGCAACAAGTTACTGTCTTGCTTTGCCCTTGCATGGATCTGCAGTGCAGCTTGATTCCAGCAGGAAGAGGTTTGGATGAGTTGTGAGCTCACGTTGGTGTAGAGGGAGTAGAGCGCCACCCCTCTGGCGCCGGCGGCCGCCTCCCGGGCGATGACGCAGGTGCACCTCCCGACGTCCAGCGGCAGCGGCCGGCACAGCAGCGCCCTGTTGGGGAGGGTTGCCCAGGAGGAGGCCGGCGCCGACTCGTTGTCGGAGAGGTCCCAAGCCTCGTAGGACGACGACGGTGGCGGCGGCGGCGGCAGCAACAGCTCCCGCCCCCTCGGCCCCACGAAGTACACCGGCTTCTCCGCCGCCCCCGCTGCCGCCTCGTCCTTCATGCGGACCTGCAGCGACGACGGCTTCAGCCGTGGCGGCGCCGCCGGAGCTCGGGCAGAAGCACTCTCGTCGGGCTTAGGCCGGCTCTTGTGTTCTCTTTTGCGGCCAAGATTGGGCCCCCCCAGGTTCTCCTTCTCGGCGGAGGCCGCCGGCCCGCCCCCGCGAGGCCTCTCGGCGGCGGCGTTGGAGCTGAGGGGGCGCAGGGGCTCCCTCTTGGCCAGCGGCGTGGCCATTGGAGCTCGGAGGCAGCTGCGCGTGAGAGAGTGAGAGCTCGAGCTCGATGGGGTCAAGCTTAGTATAAGCGCGGTTGGTGAGTGAAGCGGTGGGATGATTTAAATTTGAAAAACGCGAAACGGTAATAGTCTTGGGAACTGGGCCTTTTTCGGTGGTACTCGTATGATTTGCTTTTGGACTCTTCTTGGATTTTTCCATTTTAGTATTTTTATTGTAGTACTCCTACTTCACTTGCGAGTGGCGAGGGCAAGTGCAAGTGCAAGTGCATTTTCCAATGTATAACTCGCATCGAGAACACCTTGAAAACCATGTACGAATGGAATTCTGTGCACCGGAATTAGACGAGAATTTTTGTGTACTCATTTTTAAAAATTCATATGTTCAAGATGACCAAAGAAATTTCTGTTTAGACAAAAGCGAAGATGTTATCATTGTTTTTTCGCTCAAGTTAGTAAAACAGTATGGTTTAAGTGGTTTTGAGTACAATTTACCGAATCATACTTAAAGCGTTTGACACTTTGACTCGAAAAAAAGAATCAGGGTTGTTTCAAAATCGATGTGTTTGTGTTCAAAAACTAGTACTCACGAAGAGCGGGGCCGTGACGTTGACGCTTCCGCATTTGTGATAAATAAACTAAGCTAGCCTCTGCTTTCACTTCCAAGCTGACCAGCGCAACTTTTACTTTTCTTTAATGCGCAAGTACGAACCGGCCAGCTTTCCTCCGTGTACTCTTCAGGTTATCCCATTCATCGTGTTTAATGCTCTGTGCAAACTACTACTCCCAAGTTCAAACATTGATCACCACCACGTACAGTACAGTACACCGTAGCAATGTAGAGTAGTTTGTAGAATCTCCCCCTGTCATGTGGGCCCGGTGATGCTCCGTGCTTTTTCTCTGTTTTTATTTCTTTGAGGAGCGAGTCACAATTGTAGTACAGGTGTAGATGGCCAAACGAGCCGAGCCAAATGGGCTGGCACGATGCACGACATTTTGGCCCGGTCTAAAACACGGCACCACATGCATGACACATGTTGGGCCTAGGCCGGCGCGGTCCAGTCAGGTGTGTCGTGCCTAGGCTGAAGGCCAAGCACATTGGGCCAGCCCGGCCAAATACGATTATTTTTTGAAAGAAGTCCAATTTACCTCCCTTAACTATTGCAGAAGTTTATTTTTCCTCCCTCAACTTATTTGTGGCCGTTCGATGCAAGATTGGACGACCAGATCTCACTCATTTAACACAGAGAGAGGAAAAGTGGACTTTTTCAATAGTTGAGGGAGGCAATGTGGACTTCTTCCTTATTTTTTTGATTTTTTTATTCATCAACATGTATATTATAATATAAATAACGCATTCATCATAAGAGAAACCAAGTCCTAGTGGCTAGTAGGTGTGTGACAATTAGAGAGGATGTGATTCCCATTAGACATGGCTCTGCTTGAAATGATCTTTTTTTTTAAAAAAAGAGAGAGACTAAGACCCTGTTCTTTTGAGCTAATCTGAACGGCTGAACCGCTGAACGACTGAAATGACCGAATTTCGAGAGCTTCTCGAGATAGTCTCGAGATTCGGATCCATTTCGTTTATCTTGCTTTTCAAAGCATTAAGACACACCTTGAAAACAGTTAAAAAATAGACTAAAAAACTCAAATCATATGTCTTTTTCAAAACGTATATAAGTTGTTAAATTGTTAAGCCGTTAAGCTGTTAAGCTAAAAAGAACTGAGCCTAAAATAAGACATGCAATACTACTGTGACTAAAATGTACGTCATGCCAAAGCCAAATTTAAATTATTTTACTATGACTGGCCATGCATGATCGGTGCCGCCAAGTGTCTCGCGAGTGACGTCTCTTGCCATCTGGGCCAATCGTGCATGGCTGCAAGCCTGCAAGCTATCGTTAAATGTGGTGATATGCTCACGTGGCAGTCATATCATTAATTAGCTCCAGGGGTTCGGTGAAGCCAAGCCAACTGTTATAACCCTACGGGTTTATGGGCCGGAAGCCTATGTCGAAACCCTAGGGGTATTATGGGCGAAACCGAATTAGGCTAGGTTATATATATATGAACCCCTTGTACCAAAGAGATATACACATCAATAAAGATCATTGTGCCTGGCTTTGTCTCTCTCAGATTTGTGTCTTTTATTCTTGTGATTGAATCTGTGCGTGTACGACGACTGTTTTACAACACCAACCACACGCTCGGGTTTCATTTTGAACGTTCTCTGTAGGCGCACCTCCACTCCGATATGTAATCGGGATTTCCACGTGTACATGCGAGTACATGTATTTTGGTGACCACACGATATGCTTCACGTTCAGACCACTCATCTTCGCACGTTGTCTTGCTTCGAAAAGCTTCCTACACATTCAATTTTTCATGCGAACCAATCCTCCTCCTTCCTCTCCTCACCACCGGCCCTCTTCCACACACTACAGGAAACGTGATTTATGTGGGCGGCCAAAAATCTAATGTAGGCGGCAATCAAACTCTGACGACATTGCGAGAGATATGTCGGCGGTATATGGTAGGCCGCCGACATAGGTCCTGATCCCCCTCCCCCCATCGCACCCGATGCAAATTTGAATTTTTCTACCCCGCCCAACCGACACTATGTGGGCGGCATTAAAAAAACCGTCGACAAAAATTGTCTGCCGTGCCCCTTGCCGTTAGGCCTAAAGGCAACGAAGCAGAACAGACCCACAAGGCATACGACGGTAGTCTATGACATGTGGGACCACAGTGTGGTGCAAGAAAGCATCGGGGACCCTCAGTGTCGGCGGCAAGTGTAATACAGCCGACATAGATCTTTAGAAAAAAGAAACAGGGTGCGCGGGGGCTCGAACCCGAGACCTCGTGGTGACGGGTGAGCCGCGCCGCGCGCTGTAAACCAGGGGGAGAGAATGCTTTTCAGTTAGAATAGGATGATGGTTTGTCGCCCATTCGTCGTCCATTCGTCGCCCGGTGGAGCCCACCTGTCAGGTTGCCGTTAAACGGCGCGGGCCGTCACTGGCTCAGCAATGTCGACGGCAGAATAATGCCGCGGACATAGGTGGCCACTGGAGCAGCTTGCTCTGGTTGCTGCTTTGTCGGTGGTCCCGATGACAGAAGTGAGCTATGTCGACCACTGGGCTTCGGCGGCGCAGTGTCGGTGGCTGGCCGCCGACATAGATGTATGTCGACGGTATTTTGGGCTATGTGGTCGGCTTTTGCCGACCACACTGACCCTGGTTCCTGTAGTGACACCGGTGAGCTTCCCACCGCGCCATATCGCCGTCGCCGGTGACCACCAGATGGCCCAAGCGCGACCATGCCAGCTTCTTCCCTGGCCAATTGTCGTGTTGCGCATAATATTTAACTATGATTTTTGAGATTGCTATTAGTTGGATAGAATTTTTCTGGTCAGGTGGTAAGCATTTAGCTAGGGTGTGTGCAATGTCAGTTTGCTAAACTATTTGGTTTGTTACGAATAAATGGTGTTTTGAGGGTATTCGACTATATTCACCTTACTCTATTCTAGACCTGTTCATGGGTAGCCAGGTCCGACGTACCTGACCCGACCCGACCCGAAAAAACCCAAAACGGCTCGGCTCGACCTGTGCATCAGGCCAGCTCGGGCCTCGATTTGAAGCTCGTCCGTCGGATTGGGTTTGGTTCGGGCCCGAAAAAATGGTAAAGTCAACCGTGCGGGTTCGGGTTTCTGAGTTTCAAGTCGGGGTTTTGGGTTTCGGGTTGGGTTCGTGCCCGGATTTGTGACCCGACATATGATGAGGTATACTTCACTCTGATGTGGCATGTGTCGGTGTTCTAAACCAGACAGATTTGTCTCGTGGGGAGATTTGTAGTTCGGTCAGGGGGAATTTTCGCCGCTCGCTCACTCCAACTCACGCTCGCAGGGAGACACCAGATTTACCTAGGTTCGGACCCCCTATACGGGTAATAGTACTACTCCTGCGAGTGTGGTATTTTCTGGAGTCTGAAACGCTCCTTCTTCAGAGCTTGTACTGTGTGTGCAGAAAAACTTGGAACCCCCTTCTCCCTCCGCCCCAGCTCCCTTT